>OMLJ01114243.1:0-11030 GCA_900302595.1 Gadiculus argenteus
CATTATAAACACATATTACACACACACACACACACACACACATACACATACACATACACACGCATATATATATATATATATATATATATATATATATATATATATATATACACACACACACACACATACATACATATACATATATATTGATTGATGATACAAAGAGAAAGCATGAGAGAGAAAGCAAGACCAAAGATCAAGTGAGTATATGAAACAGCCTCACAATTCTAGACTGCTTTTAATTTTAAGTGCCATTTGGTTGTGAATACCTCATACTGTCGCTTTTAACAAATGGATTACAGTGACCACTATGCCAATACCAGCCCTGACATGTTCCTCCATTAGAATGCTAAACATTGCTGTGAGCCATCTACCATGTTTCTAATTAGCATTATTTCCAGACCAATGTGGTTGTCAAAGACCAAATCCAGGTCCATTACTCAGTCCATTAATGCCTTTCTGTACAGCTGGTGTTTAATCAGACTATTATATATGAGAACACTCGGCACTTTCCACAAATCATGTCGTCATTCATTATTATCCACACAACATTGTCCAGCATGTGAACTGTACATTTCTGTTTATTAAGCATAACTGAATGTGTAATTGACGGCCGTAATGTCATAATCCTGATAAATATATACAAAGTCATAAACATATCAACCTCAGCAAGTTCACCAGGAGGAAAAGTCTTGAGGTATGCAATGAGAAAATATTTAGAAAATTACCCATTTCTAAATCATTATCACAACCTTGTTTTTGTTGCTGTTATTAGCAGAATTAGGGCTGGATCAAAGTGGATAGAATCGTACATTGTACCTTCTACTGCACCGCAGTAGAAAACATGACCATCCATAAATCACACAACCTTTATCTTTCTCATCGACAGAGGAATATGCGTCTGTGGGTCCAAGCATTTTTGCAATTGGTCCTCATGCATATGTATGTATCCATGTGTGTCTCTGTGTGGCTTTGTGTGTGCACATGTGAGTCCTGAAACCTCTCAAACTGAATAACGATATCATAAAGCCCTTCTTTAGCCCGCAGGCAGCCAGCAGCACTAACCACTGTAGACTCAGATTGATTTGACCAATAATTCTACCACCTGCTCATTTAGGAGAAACCAGTAACTACTGTGGAGACTGACCAAAAGCTTCTTGGCAAGGGCTGGCGGCAGTGTCCTATTGCTGACCCACCAAAAGAAAGAGAGTCTTGAGTGGAAACGCATTGGGGGATCTGCGATAGGCTTTTATCCACACAGAACCATCTTCCCTCCTGAATGAACCATGGATGTTTCGAACACACGCTTTTATTGTTTGGCGCCTCAGCTGTGAATTAATTCAAACTAAAATGAAAACCCAGCAATGATTGTTAACGCAATGCTGCTCATAGAGCTTAAAGGGTGCCATAGACAGTCACTCCTATACGAATGGCGCCACAAGAGGAGACTCATTAGTTTGACCCCCGTTGACAAAGCTCAAATTATTTTACGACAAGGGTGGGTTGTAAATAGACTAATCTAATCTAATCTAAGACAGATCATCATGTAGACTCTACATGTTAGAATGCAACAATGCCAATAGGCTACATTTGTTGAAAACTGTCTGTTTGTTGTCTTCAGTGATACCCAGGTTGATTGATAAAGATTATTATTATTATTTTTTAGATATTCCTTGCTTTTTGGCACATTTGTTTGATTTCATACTAATTTCATGTTATCGTCTTACCCAGGATCTTTCTCAATGTGTTATTATGATGTCACTCCTTAATTGGCTGGATCCAAAAAATAAATATAATCAGGCCTAAAAAAAAATAAAGTTTGGTTCCTGTTGGTTGTCAGTTGAGGTCATGGGTAGGTAGGGAATTTATTTTATTTTATTTTATTATTTTATTTTTCCAGTGGCAGCGAGTGATAGGTAGAACTTTTTTTTTTTTTACAGCAGCAATGGATTCTCCCAGTATGTTGTCTGCTGAATGTGTTTTTTGTGAGGAATTTTTTTCATTTTTTTTTTTTTCCCCCAAGCTCATAAAATAATTTGGGTTGCACATAAATTGACAGGGTCGGTCGGAAACCGGAACCAAATAAAACATTTTTTTAGGCCTCATATTGTTTTAATGGAGCAAAGCACACTGAGCATGATACTAGCAGGGCTATATATTTCCCCTTGCTTTGAAGTGGACTCAAGTCTGTTTTGGGCAGAAAAAAACAAAAAAACAGACTCCCCATCTGTCCCGACATGGCTGTATGCCTTGGGCTTTAGAGTCGTTACAAGCAATGGGAGATTAGTGAGAGAGTAGTCCTGTCCCAGCCCTCTTCCTATGGGGAGGTAGAACTAGGCCTGGGGTTTTGTTCTTATTCTTTGTTAAGGTACACATTCTTGTGATTTTATATAGTTTTTCTATTCTATAATTTTTCCATGTTGTTGGTGGAGGAATCAATTTACATCTACTGTCTGCCAACACCATGCATAATTAGTTACACTGAGCCTCAAGTCCCTCCACTGAGACAGTCAGCTGATACCTGTACACAGAATCCCATCTGTTCATCGACCCATTTCTACCCCTTTCCACTCGCATGTTTCACCTGCTCTGGTTTCTCAGCTCCTATACAAGCGGACCAGAGGGTTAACTCACAGAACATCGTTAATCAATTATAACATGGGAACATCTTATTTCAGCTTTGAAATACATAGAAAGCCAGATGGGACAGCCCTAAAATCCCATTACTGTTCACACCTATGTAATGAATTATTGCATGACATGTAAGCAAACACTTAAGCCTGGGATAGTCACCTAAGAAAAAGAACACAAATTATTATCATTCATGATGTCGCTGCTTATTCATAAATAAGTCCTCATTGGTGTAAAATTATCTTTTAATAATGGCAACAATCTCACTTATCCTCCTGAGTGCCGAATCACTTCTCTGCATCTACATAGGGCGGGTAGCTCTATGGAGGCAGCCAAGTTCTTCCGGTCTATGAACTGCCGAGAGGGACAAAAAGCACTACGTGGCATACATGACATGTTGTTGTCATATATTTGTCATATTTTAATTAAGTAACAGACACTGTGCTGTAAATTAGGGACGGAAATTATTAATCGATGATGAATCATTTATTGTTAGGAATTTTGACGATCACGTGATATTTTTATCGATCAAAAGGAGGTTGTGTTCTATAGTGTGCTTGGCTGTTTAATAGATTGTGACTGTTTTAATTGTTTCCTGTGTTTAGTGCGCACTAAACAAGTTTGGTCCCTTGGTGCGGATCTTTGGGGCTGGTGTGAATACAAACCATCGAACTGGGGAACGGACCAAACAGCCGGTCCGAGACCCAGCCGGAGAGGTGGTCTCGGTTCGCTTACAAAGCGAACCCTGGTGCGGGTCCTCGGTCCAGTTCTAAAGCAGATGCCTCTTTGGACGTAACAGCACCCGCTCAGCCGCATCGCACATTATGGGAATTATTGTTTGATTAGCGGTAACTCAACTAGCAGCACATAGTCGGATCGTCGGGTGAAAATTAGTCGTGGCTCAACATGGAGCAAAGAGGAGACGGAATGTCTATTGGATATTTGGGTTATTTGGGTCCCATATCCGATAGACATTCCGTCTAATGTACACTGTGTAATTTTTTCACCCAACTAGTGGTTAAATGTTATATTGCATTCAAACGAATACTGCTCTCTAGCGCCTCGCGTTTTCAAATGTGCATTGCAACCTGTTGAAACTATGGCAGGCGGTATGTGTCAAGATTCAAGAAGCTATGACAACAACATGTCACGTATGCCACGTAGTGCTTTTTGTCCCTCTCTGCAGTTCATAGATCAGAAGAACATGGTTGCCTCCATAGAGCTACCCGCCCTATGTAGATACAGAGAAGTGATTATGCACTCTGGAGGATAAGTGAGATTGTTGGCAGAGAACATTTTACACCAATGAGGACTTATTTATGAATGAAGACGTTGATTTGAGGTAATAAATTACTTACACAATGTCCCTTTTTTGTAATGTGTAAATAAACATGCTCTTCATACAGTGTCTGATCAAGGGAGACCAAGGCACTTTCACTTTCGACATACAATCTACACATCCCAATGATGAACTTGATTAAATATATTTGTGTGTTTGTGCATGGCCGGTTCTAGCCCTTTTGGTGGCCTAGAAGACATTAGAATTTGGCACCCAGCCTCCTCCAGGGACGTATTAAAGGATAGCAGGGGCATGGCCCCAATGTGCTTGTAATTGATGTTGAGGCTGCACCTTTTTTTCGACCCCCATTTGGGGTCACCACCAAATGCCTAAGACCGCACCAATACTGCCTCATCACCACCCACTCATTCTAGGGAAAATGTGGACAAAAAACTGAAAAATTCTATATATTAAATTTACTTCTCAAACAAAAATATGTAAACAAAAGCACTATTAAAGGACAATTCCGGTATTTAACATATTGAGCCCCCTTTCTGGGTTGTCTAGGATGAAATAGAGTGGTTGACACTGATTTTTTGACTATTGGTCCTGTCTCGGGTATTTGGCTCATTTCAAATCGCCCTTGCCTGCTTCAAAATGGCTAGCTAAGGGCACACAAACCTGTCCTTAAAACAACCTTAAACATTGTTTTTCAGAAATGTGCAAC
This sequence comes from Gadiculus argenteus, assembly GCA_900302595.1. Taxonomy (NCBI): domain Eukaryota; kingdom Metazoa; phylum Chordata; class Actinopteri; order Gadiformes; family Gadidae; genus Gadiculus; species Gadiculus argenteus. Next base: position 4,638 of record OMLJ01114243.1, read on the forward strand.
TCACCGAGTGGTTAGTGGTGTGTTGATGTTCCAAATCAAGTATCGTAGCGAAATACTGTTTCTGTCGTGTTTTATTTGGTATTTTGTAAATGAATTGAAATGGAAACCAGAATGGAACTGGAAACGGAAAGGGGGGCTGTTTACATCCGATTGTACTCTGTTCGCTCGGTTCTAGCCTTACTGTTAATATAGAGAACCGAGCGAAAAGACTACAACCGTTGTTAACAGCCCCCTTTCCGTGTCTGGTTCCTGTACTGGAATTGTCCTTTAAGGCTGCAAAAAAAATACCTTCTGCGATAAACAAGGAGAATAAGAGAAAATGGTAAGAAAAATAAAATCTTTTTTGCAGTGTGAGAGAGACAGAGAGAGAGGCAGAGATAAAGAGAGAGGGCCACTGAGAGAAGTGAAGATACAAGGAGGAGTAGAGAGAGTGTGGTAGAGATAGAGTGAGATGTGATTAACTCCAACTCTAGTAGTAGTAGTAGTAGTACTACTGGCTCAAAAGTGACTCGAGTTTTGTGTGGAAACTAATATATAAGAAGCGTGTGTGTGTGTGTGTGCGTGCATGTGCATGTGTGAGAGAATAAAACAATTTTTGAAGAGCCAGTGCTCTACTGCTTCAGCTGGAATTCGAACACTATGAGATTCAAAATAAATAATTTTGGTCTGACAGTTCTAGGAAGGAGAAGGGGAGTGTTATTGCCATGGGTATGTCCCCCGGCAACCTTGTGATACTTTTTTAGCACTGTCTTTGTGTGAGTGTTATAATGAGCAATGTCTTATATGAAATGCGCCACACATCGTGGCTTTAAATCCTCACACACTGTGCCGATGTACTTTAGGTGTCTGGCAAGTCCAACCCTCTCGCTTGGATGCAAACATTAAATGATTGGCTAACTTAACATGCTTCAGAGTGTTGAAGATGGCAGATCAGCTTCTCCAGCAGCTGGGGGCTTCTGCAGATATTTCCTGAGTGCATGTGGAGAGTTATAGAGTAGATAAAGGTAGCTAGCAAGCTACTACAAATGAAATGCCTACACCTAAAAAGCATTTTAATTTAATTCAACTTTTCATTGTGGAGCACTTGATCTTTATCAATAACACTCACTTTATGACAGTCGGTCAGCAATTGCTTGCATTTCTTACGTCTGACTTGTCGTGATGCGGGTCAAACGGTAACCTAACCCCCCACTTTTAGTGCCCATAGTACGCCTAAGTCCCCCTGGCCAGGGCTGATGAAAAATTGTCAGTGTGTTTACATGACACTCTAGAAAATCTAATTATTGGGTTAGTCCGACTATGATTGGGTTTTTAAGAATGTATACACCTTAGTCTATTTTAGTCTAACTATAATCGGACCGAATCAGGTTTCTCATAGTCGGATTAAGATTATTTGATTGATAGTTGCATTAACCATGCACGTATACATTCACTCGGATTGGAATTGGATTATGCGTTCTGTGGCTGCACAGGCTCGAGATTTTTGCTCGGGGCTGTGAGCCAGAAGGAGCCGAAAGTCGAGCCTTTGTCACTGTTGGAAAACGAGAACGGTGATTTATTTAAAAAGGTGGCGAAGAAGATGGAGGCATGCTCCGACTTGGGTGAATGGGGTGAAATGGAAGTGCTCTTGCATCCAGTGCATTCCAGGGTTGAATAAAAGAATGCATGTTTTTCTAAATGGTTGTAGGGTAACTTCTTTTGACACTACGTCTGTCAAAATAAATGTTTTTTTTCTTCCGACAATCTTTATTCATTCATTGCACCACGGCAAAACTGACAGCTCTCGAATGCCGCCTGAGTTTGTTGTTGCTGGTGGCTCTATTACCACTAGTTGAAATGGGAACAGCACCACCTATCGTACCAGGGTATGACATGCTTCCGCCAATTGTTCGATTTTCCCACCGCCATGTATACTCTGAGTGTCACTCTTAGTATCACCAGGGCACTGTTTACAGCCAGAACAGGAAGACACCAGCAGGCAGGAGTTAAAAGGTGTGTACCCACTAGGATTTTTTAGTCCCGGTACTTTTTTTTTGCTCCGTCCACGCGTTCGCTCCCAGTCGTCTCGAACGCACCACAGGGAAGTCCGAGACGCTTATCAACAGAGCATAAAACCTCCTCCTCCACTGGAGGACATTCTGAGCCGGTCGAAAGAGTCCTGAGGGGCGGATCCTGGGCGGATCCTCTCTCCAAACCACACCCAAAAAGGTTCCTATCGGGAAAAGTACCCCTAGTGGGTATGCGGCTAATGAGGTTCATTACACGGCTCTTCTCAATGCTGTGGAAAGCTCCTTCCCGACTTCCGGTGGTGAATCATTTTTCGCTAATGACCGTTGCTATGCATATAATGGCCGCTGTCAAGGAAAGTCACATTAGGTTTGGGCAGTATCATTTTTTTCATACCGTCATACCTTTCTGACATCACACCGCGGTATACGGTATATGACGGTATGACTTATCAGCGGGGGGGGGGGGGGGGGGGGGTGCTAGCGAGAGCCGTCACTTAGGTTTCGGTTTCGGTCACTTTCACTTCACGCGACCCGCATTCCTATCAATAAATCAATCAATTTGCGCCGCTCTGTTTTATTGTGTGGCGCAACACTGAGAGAAAGAAATTCATCTGCATTTTTGACAGTATTGAAAATCTATATCACTCTGCAAGTAGTTCGGTAACTTATCAACCCCAGCATACTCGGTTGCTAAGCAACGTCAACATCTTTGGCAGACTATTTCTCTGCTGATCAACACTACGAATGCTGGTAACAAATAAATTGTAAAAAGACACACTGTGTCTTTCTACAATTTATATTATGTCTTATATTAAGTTATTTTTTCATTTTGGCAAGTCGGCGTGTAATAAGCGGGATAATGTATAGAACGTCGCCGGCCATTATAAGGAAATAAGCCCTGACAGGGCAAACAGGGTATACATTATCCCTTACATAGCAGGTGGTATGGAGGACTGGGGTAGAATCAAAGATAATGCTCAGGATTATCGCCATCCCTACTGCTCAGGAGGATGGGTACTCTCTCTCCCTCATAGTACACATGTGTAGTAAAACCTATACAATACTATATTTAACTACTAACTACTTTGTGATAAATGTATTTTTCTTAAGAGAAATGCAGATATATTATTAAGTAGTTAGTAGTTTAATATAGTTCTAACTACTAAGGAGTAGTAGCAAGTAATTTAATATATAAATGTGAACACAGCCCTTTCCCATATGGGTGTCCTCTTGGGGTCCTGAACAAGTGGTCTTTAATGTCAATGGCAGCTAGAGGATAAAGCACCAGGAAGCTCCTGCTGATAGGAGATAAAGAGGGATGAAAGCCAACAGTCGCCGTCATATTCCATCTGAAGTTCTTTGACAGGCACATGACATTGAAACAACAGCTTTTGACAACCTCTGCATAAAAAAACTAGCTTGCGCAGACCCCAACTTCGGGCTCTAATGATTGAGTTTGTTTCCGAGTTGGATGGCCTTTTTTTAAACACAAAGTGGCACAATGGAGCTGTGTGATTAACTCATACACAACTAAACACTAGTGTTGCTAGATTAATTTCTCATGTATTCAGGCCAGGAGTGCAGTGTTTTACACCTGCAGCATAACTGGCTGATTACACAGGAGGATGAACACGTCATACGACATGAGCATGTCAAGGAGGTCCTTATTTTTAAACCATATGCAAAAGCTGCCTCTTGCAGCTATGGCATATTCTCCCCAGACAAAATGGGTTCCCTTTTCATTGTACATTCAATGCATTCAAAAGGCAAATAAAAGCAGTGCCTTGCTTTGACAAGAGCGGCATATGTGATAGCATAACCTCCATAACCTCCATCTGTATTGAAAACCCCATTGATTTCTTGCTTTCAGTGATGATACCTACATCAGCCAATGTACTGCAGTTTTTTGTATGAGACAACCAGTTTCTGTGATGTTGAACCAAGACCAACAGTCTTACTTCTCAACCTAGAGCAGTGATTGGACCTGAACCAAGAGTGATTTATTTAGATAAAGGCTTACAGAGCATGTCAACATTTTCTACAGAGCCAATGTTTACGACAAACACATGAAATACATGCATGTGCCGACACCGCTTAGTGGAAGACAATGAAACCGAATTCAGGATGAATGGACATTTATAGGCAGCCTTGATGTGGATGCCCAGGAGAGTAGTGTGTTCTAGATACTGCAGAGACTTAAACCAATTACACTCTCTGGAGATAAGATCCTAAGAGAAGCCAGGCAGGTTTATAAATAGTTTGGGTCTGAAATCAAACCAGGAAGGATTTTAAGTAAAACCGAAATCCGGATCATCAAAAAAATGGTTGCAGATTACAGATTAAAAAATGGTTTAATGCACATATACACGTTATTAAGAGTATTAAATTATCAATTTTCTTAGTGTGAAGCCATGTCAATGTTTCCCACAGTTTTCACATTGTATTGATCCCAGCTCCATGTATCCATCACATTAAGTCTATATTGACTACCTGAAGTAGGGAGAGTTGAAACACACATACTGAAACAAGGTGATTCATGTCTTGCCTAGTCTGTACATATCAACTATATATTGATTCGTCAGGAACATCCCCTGCGAGGAGGCTTCGTATGTATATCTTTAAGATTAGATGAGGGTTGCTGCTGTCAGATGGTAAAAAAAAGGAAAGTACATTGAAGGTGACACTAAACATTCATGAAGACCGGCCTTAATTAACTCAGTGGTCATTTGGACTTCACCAATACAATACCTCTGACTGTGTATGTATTTATTATTCTAGCAGTGTACTAAACCCATGGTACACTGATTAAGAGGCCGTTCATCAACTACTTCTTTCCTGCTTTAGTTTATTTTGGCTTCAGAAGGCAATCTGTTTGCGTTCCTCTGCTTGAAGACTAGAATGACATTTGGGTGAAATAAAGGATAGTAGATAGCAGAAGTCCTGCTGGCTTACCAATTTCTCACTTCTCACTAAATATTGAATCTGCTTGGTCTTCTCTCAACACACTCCCTTGGAAACCTCAACTCACTGCTAATATGCTTTCTTGGTCATTCTAAACAATTAATCACAGAAAAAAGTAACAACACAACCAACATTATTATTATTTTTAACAAAAAGGCAGCAGCCTGACTTGTTTCCCTATAGCTTGATCTCTGTCAAATCACTCAAGCATCACAAATACAGCCAGGCCACTTGTGGCTCTCGTGGCACAGGAAAAATATATGCTGCCCTTCACTCTCAACCCTTCCTTCAAGAACCGTCGTCTTTAACTGTTTTTGCTCTTAATAATTTATGTCAAGCGTCATTAATATTCAATAGGCTTCCAGCTGACCCTGCCCTGAATAGAGACTTCTCGACAGCAATGGCAGTGGTCTCCTCTGCCTTGTTCTAATCTAAAGTAAAGAAATAAAGTTTTGGGAAAAGTGATCTTTCTTTCTATAAATCAATCAATGTGGACATTCATCCCTGACTTGAAACATAGTTGTCCAAAAATCAAATCCCTATGCAATGTATTGCATTGGCAGCAATTAACCCATGAGCTGTGAGGCGGAGAATCCTGGAGAAGCAACTCCTCCCAATCAGGACCCCAGCCAAGCTCAAATAACAAACGTTCCAGCACTGGCCATTTTGCAGGAAAACAATGATGTAATTCACAATGATTACTTTTTTTTTATGTACATACAATTGTTCACATTATTTGTAATGGCTCTATAAATATCTAATATCATTTTAGGTTTAGGTTTTCATGCACAGTGGAAAATTAAGACTTCTAATGGGAGAATGGGAGTAATTTAAAAATGATTCCATACAGTTGCTCTTCTGCGCTGGTTGAGAAGAAGCTACCGGAACTCAGCCCGGGCTGGTGCCAGCAGTACCCCTTGGCTATGACAGCCTGCTGGCTTACTTGGACCATTTACACGTCCTCCCTGGCTGTTGGCAACGCCAGGTGGCCCTTTGGGCTTTATCAGCCCTGAACACACACTGGGAATCAGTCACAATAACCACTCTATCAAAACCATTTACACACATATACTTTCAAATCAATCCACACAACTGTATTGTCTCTGACTGAGACACACACACACACACACACACACACACCCGTATGAAAAAAGGATTGGCAATGTCGCAAAGGCTGAAGTCGAAAGCACACAGCTGTGTCTGGAAAAAACACAAAATATTGTTGTTTTTTTGAGTCCTTATGTACTCAATGGAGAATACTTTTCTCCATTAAAAACGATACGATTGCATTTAGCTTTTGCTTCGCCCTTTGCTTCGCCATGATCTGTGTGCGTGGGGCTTAAAGCAGTATTGAGGGGGAAGAGAATTTGAGAGACACACACACACACACACACACTGAATAAAGCACACACAAACAATGGCT
>OMLJ01114244.1:0-13562 GCA_900302595.1 Gadiculus argenteus
ATGTTGCCTTTGTGGAGCCCGAGCTGTGGCGACGTGGGCGGGGTCGTAGGTTTCTGTGTGGTGGGGGTCGTGTGACTCGCTGTCTCCTTCGTGGTTGAAGGACTTTAGGGCGCGGTGACCTCACAGCGAGAGGGCGTGTCCTAATGCACATCTGGGGGAAACCGGGAATTTTGATTGTGGTCTGATGACCGACGGTTCAGTGTAAACTTTATTTACAAAATGCACAGACAGAACTTTCCTCTGACGTTTCATGTTATTTATATCCTAAAGCTAACGCTCTAATGTAAGTCGTTCTACTTTTTAATTTTTGTATTTTTTTTATGTTGATTTTTTTTCGTCCTTGAATCAGATTTTCGGAATAATTTTAGTTGGGACCTTTTCATTATTATTATGAATGCTTTTATTTGTGATGTACGCCAATTCAATGATTTAAGCATTTTTTTTTTGTAATTTTGTTTTCAAATGCAACGGTTTTTCTTAATCCCACAATTGTATGGTAATAAAAAAAGATTTTAACTCATGCTCTCGTCTCCTCTCACTCACTAACCAAACTCACTCACTCGCTCGCTCACTCACAAGACTAACTATGCTCACTAACCAGACTCACTAACCACACTCGCTAACCCTAACCATACTCACTAACTATAGGCTACTCACTAACCACTAGGCTTGGGCGGCTTAGGCGGCTTAGGCATACCGTCATACCTTTCTGACATCACACCGCGGTATACGGTATATGACAGTATGACTCAGTATGGGGTGTAGGCTACTATCTCAGTACTGACAGTATGGGGTGCTAGCGAGAGCCGTCACTAAAGCGTAGTTTATACTTCTCCGACTCCGTCATGCGCAGGCCCCTCGAGCCCTCATACTTCTGCATCGGGATGTCGGAGACGCGACGCAATTCACAGCCAGGGTTGCCAGATTGGGCCATATTTCCCGCCCAATCTGGCAACCCCATCTGTAGGGGCCATGCCGCTAGGGTTGCCAGATTGGGCGGGAAATATGGCCCGCGAGAGCTAGCGAGAGCCGTCACTTAGGTTTCGGTTTCGGTCACTTTCAGTTCACGCGACCCGCATTCCTATCAATCAATCAATTTGCACTGCTCGGTATTATTGTGTGGCGCAACACTGATAGAAAGAAATGCATCTGTATTTTTGACGGTATTGAAAATCATACCATCTGTATTTCTAAATACCCTGGTATACCGTAATACCGTCATACCGCCCAAGCCTAGCAGTATTGCTCAATAATCAAGAGATGGGTACCCTGGAATATTGACGGGTATTTCGCACACTGGGTAAAAGCTTAGAAATAAACACTTGGCAAAGATGTTGTTACTGGAGCTAGTAGGCTACCATCAAAATGTGGGATAATGAATCGGAAATGTGTTTACAACTTTGGGGGAAAGATTTAATTAGGGATTTTCTGAGGGGGGATTTCACAGGTGGGACTGAAAAGTTAGCCCATAGCTAGCATTATGCCTTCTATTTCTAGATCTTCTGACTAAGTTTACCGGTACTTATCTGAACTAACAACATAATCACTGTCACTAGATATAAAGAAAATGTTGACTTTCGCTCGTGCTGCTATTCACTGACAGTACAAAAAAGTGTTGTTATTGTAGGCTATTATGATGGAAAACAAAAGTTTTTCCATCTGTTCATCTGTTTTCATCTGTTCCTATGAATGTGTGTCCTTTAAGGAATGTGTAGGCGTCGTTTAGGACGCAGGCAAGGGACAGCATTGTGTGTGATTACGTGACCCCCTGGCCAGAGGGCCTTGGGGGACGGAGCGTCCAACTGATAGACTGGTCACGAACTCAAGTTAATCATATGAAGCAAGTAGATAACCATCTATCTAAACAAGGGGCTTTATTGGGGGGGAGACAGTGCCCTCACAGCCCTGACAGATGGGAGGAGAGACAGTGAGGAGTGTTTAAGAAGGGGGTGTTTTAGCACAGAGTTCTCTCTCTCCGGCGTCTCCGGTCTGCGGCAGCAGACTGGAGGCAGAGGATGAGGGGTCAGCTTGGCGGAGCTGCTAAGCGCTAAGCTGGCTTCTTGAGGGGGAATGTTCTCCCATCCAGGGAGAACATGCCTGCTTTCCTCTAGATGGAGGGGTTGAACTCACAGCCAGGCCTAGAGAGGTGATGTGGTAGGCCTAGGGTGATTGGTAGTTCATGTTGTATGTTCAATGTTATTAGTATGTTGTATGAATGTTGTTAGTATGTATGATGACCAGAAGGTTTTGTTTGCACATATCACAGTACCGTTGTCTTTATTGTTGATGTTGTTATTCTTACCTAAATACATGACCATAATTATTCAAATCTCTGATGACTCTTCATTCCACCATTAGTCTCCCATTATTGTTTTCCAATAATAGTTTACTTTAAGAGAAATTCCACCACACTATGCACTGTTGTTCATAGACTAGCTCCAGCGCTCGTTGCTGCGTTGCTAAATGATAGCAATTCTCCACTCATTCTCCTCTGACCATGCAGTGACGGCCATCAGTTCTCTGCACTTCCTCATTCGCCCTCTCACTGTCTGACAGGTTCAAAATTATACGGCTGTGGGCCATCATACATGTTAGTTGTGGTTCTTGCCACCTCTTCCTCATCCCAGACGCCCTAGTTCTAGTTCTAGGCTGAGGCTACCTTCCTCCACGTCTCCCCAATGTGACGTCATCACCGAGTTGTGTTAGAAAACACCCATTACTACCAAAAACAACAAAAACTGGACCTTTACATCATTTTGGATTTTACCATTTCAGACATTTTAAAAATGATATACATATATTGAGTGCTTTATGTACCTATTAATCGACAGTGGTGGTTAACTGACTAAATGACTAATGGTAAATAGTAACAATGGTGCAAACTTATCTGTTCAAATAACAAAACAGGGACTGAAATATTTTCGATATGCTGCTTGTGGCGTTGTTCAAATCTAAATTTAGACGGAAAGAAATGTAAAATACTTATTGACAATTTCTCAAAGACTAACTTTGGTGCGCATTTTGTTAATCTCCTTTGAACAATTATATTTCAGGGGTTATTTTGGAGCTCTTAAGGGAAAAACCTGTATTCTGCAAATTGGTTCCATCTAAAAACATCTTGCTGTTATGTATGATTTGGGAAAAACAACATGACTATGCTTGGATAGTCGTGGCAGTGGTTCTTTTGAAAAATGAAAAACTCCACATAAATCATCTGTTCTTTGCACCCAATGAACAAATATATGCAAAGTAAACAAGACATAATTTACCCTGAGAAACTAAGGCAGCACTGCCGAAAGTACATAATAATTGTTGGTGCTCAAAGGCATAGTAGAATCTGACCTTCAGGTTGTGAATTGGCGTATGAACATTGATCATTTATTTAGATGTTTGTTTTCATGTGTGTTCATCGAGTGTGAGCCAATGGGGAGAAATAACAACATACAGCAACAGTCATTAACCGTTATCTCACACATCTGTCACAGTACCAAAGGGCTATCTTGCATGGTATCTTTATCTTGCGCCAACAACAAGACAGTAACAAGACAGTAAACAGACACCTTGCTCTTGGGATGAGTGGTTGCACTGAAAAGCCTGCATTGATTAGTAATCCTGAGATTCTTTAATGGTTTTCATGACACACACAGACAGTTCTTGAACAAACACACTGCAGGATAAAGGGATGCCAAATTTGTAACTCTTTTCTGACTGTAGGGGTGATTGGTTAGTGTGCGGCACTGAGAAATCTCCACCTCAAGCACAAATGACTCCAAGGACGGACGCCTTCATCTTTCCAGTCTTGAAGCTGAGACTCATGGAAAGACGTCAGCATCTGTCCTTATCTGTCCTCAGACAGACACCGTAGGCGAGACCCTAACCTTCGGTGGCTTCCTCATGCGTTTCTAATCACTTCGTCTAATCACTACGAGTGATTACCAACAATGAAGATGACCTCCAACCCAGGCGAAGTGTCCATTAATGATTTGACCTCATGAGGGTGTGTGTTGCAATGTTAACTCCTGCAATTGTTTAGATTTTTTTCTTCCTCTTTTTATTTCTGGCAAGACAAGCTGTGGGTTGCACCAGCAGAACGTAAATTCCATCTTGGCTTAGTTCCACCGTAAATTGGCCATACAGCAGAGTTTAGGAGCTACTAATTGTTACACTGCACCACACCACATACGTCCAACGTAGACTTAAGTTATATCATAAAACTTACACCTCCTACTTAGGAGGTGTAAAGTCTGACGTTGGCATTAACGTTCTATTTGTTGATCCTATATTCATATTAATGACATTTTTGTTAGTTCAAAGTACATTTTAATCGGTTTTATAATAGATTTTTACTGATTAGTTATTAAGTAAGTTAAGTTATTACTGGTATAATAGGTTGAACACACTGAAATTAATGTTTAAATGTCCCCACATCCCCCGCCCACTACATCAATGTATTTCACTAAAACACAATTTCAACACAACACAATTCAGGCTCCACAGAAAATTGTAAACAATACAGCCACAACACAACACATGCATAATAGTGAGCTACTCTTTATTGTAAGACATCAAGTTGTTTTAGTTACAAGTTTAATGTTGGACATTCATGTAAACTATGGCCAAGCAGTGACATGGGCTAGTTTAAAAGTCGAAATTAGCCATTTCTCCTTCCACTTATACACAAGTTATTTAGCTGTTTCCGCTCTACTTCCTAAACTCCTCCCGTGGATGCAACCCACTTCCGTTCTGGCGGTTTCTGGCTCGCTCTGGGTTTGTTTTGCGCACTCCGTTGTGCCGACAAAAAGCACAAAGAGGATCTTATATATATATAGGACATAGGATTTAACAATTACAACATGACAAGTGGTTCGGGAACGACGTGTGCGGTAGTTGGTTGCAAAAACTAGAGAAAGCACCTGAAAGAGTGCTTAGATAGTGTGGCATCCCCCATGCCACTAGGAGAGCCCGGGGCTTGGTGGTAGATGGGGTGTACTGCCGTCTCCCACCAAGTGGCGGCAGAGAGCTCCCCTGGGAACCCCCGCAATTACGGGGATGCAGAACAGCTGGAGGCAGGAGTTGGGAGCCATCTTAAAAGGGAGACGAAGGCTCACACAGGGGTTTTCAGACTTCTTTTTCGGACTTCTTCCCACCAGGGGGGGAAAGAACGGCCCGGACCGGGCAGTTCGCCAGTGCCCAACTCCAAGACGAGGCCCTGAAACATGCCTGGAGCCATGTCCTCGCCCACGACGGACAGGCCAGAGACTCTGAGTTCCCTCACTCACCCACATTTCGTGACTAAGTGGGCGCTGCTCTACCGAGTAGTAGAGACGGCGGGAGGGGTGACGGAACAGTTAGTTGTCCCCCGGGCTTATGTCAGCAAGGTGCTGTACATGTCCCACACCCACCTCCTGGGAGCACACCTGGGCATGGACAAAACCCGGGAACGGGTCCTAGCCCGGTTTTATTGGCCGGGATAAAGAAAGACGTTGAGCGCTACTGCCAGACGTGTCCAGAGTGCCAGAGGGTCTGTCCTAAGGCCACCGCGAGGAACCCTCTCACCCCTATGCTGATTATTGAGACTCCATTCGACAGGATAGCCCTAGACATTGTGGGGCCCTTACCCAAGACCAGCCGGGGACACCGGTACATCCTGGTCTTGGTGGACTACGCTACACGGTACCCCGAAGCCCTACCCCTCCGGGCAGCCACCACTAAAGCAGTAGCACGAGAACTAATGTTACTGTTTAGCAGGGTGGGGATAGCCTGGGAGGTGCTCACTAACCAGGGCTCGTGCTTCATGTCCCGTGTAATGTGTGCTTTGTGTAGCTTGTTACAGGTCAAACAGCTCCGGACCTCGGTGTATCGCCCCCAGACGGACGGGCTGGTGGAGCGATTCAACAAGACTCTAAAATAGATGGCAAGAGCTGGGACCAGCTGCTGCCCCTCGTCTTGTTCGCGGTACGGGAGGTGCCCCAGGCTTCCACCGGGTTTTCCCCCTTCGAGCTGCTGTATGGGAGAAGACCCTGGGGGATCCTGGACCTGGCCAAAGAGGCGTGGGAGAGCCAGCCCTCACCCCATCGCACTGTGCTGGACCATGTGGTCTTCCAACCAGGGGACCTGGTCCTGGTCCTGGTAAGCACAAATTAGCTAATGAGTTCATAGAGTCCAATTCCGCTTGACCCCACCAACTCTGCTTGCAGATTTAATGTCTGTCTGTTGTTTCAGTTACACTCATATAGTTGTCGAGATATGGCCACGGCGACTTCTTAGCAGTTAAATCTCCCCCGCCCGCTGACTCCACTCCAACTCCCCCCTCTGCCATCTTTCATCAAGGGGAGTGTGCCAGGTGGCAAAGCACCGTTACACCGTTACATGTACCAGCGTCGTCACGTCAGCGTCATACGGAAGTGCCTCTGTGTGGTAGCAGTGACACTTTTATTTCAGTCCGTAACAGAAATCTCCGGCTTGTTTGAGCTTCAGAAATTATTTTGGAAATGTAGCTTGTGTGGCCGCTACCGCGCTAAGAGATCAATAGAAGAGCTTAACTACTGAGAAGTTACTTGATTAAGAAACCAGGACGCTACCACCAAGCTACTGAGAAATGCAGTTAAACTACAAACATCCACTACTGTATTGACGCTACTGCCCAATACTGCATAAGACCCACATTCCCGCCAACATTTCTGACGTTTGTGAAGCTGCTTACTTTTCACTTTTGGTGTTATAAAGAAACAAATCAGATTCTTCCATGATAATTCCCTCCAAGTTTATGAATTGGTGGATGAGTGATGTGTCCTCCACATATCATGCCAATATTCATCTGAAATTTGTACATTTAGTTATTTTTCCCATTTCGTCTTGATATATATAGTTGAATGTTTGTCGTTAGTATTCAAACCTTTATACATTGCCGAACTTATTCTTATGTTACTTTCTGGATATGCTTTTATTATGATTTGGATGACACCGTTCCTTGGAAGAATTTGCTTAAATGTCCTTTTTTAAATAGTCCCTTAGTTGAAGGTATCTATAGAATTCATGAGCTCCCGATTCGTATTCTCCAGCCTCCCTTCTTTTACCAAAACACACCAAGTTGTTATTCCCTTTGTTAACCAATGTTTGAATCCTTGATACACTGCAGGTTTGAAATTGCTATCATATGCTACCTATTTTAATATATTTGTAATTCTGAATCTTATATATTTTCAATATTTTAAACCACAGACCTAGCGTGTGTACTGTTATTGGATCCATTTTATTTTTGAGTTCCTTGTAGTTTATTGTCTCCAATCAAATGTTGAATTGGAATTTGGTTCACTTCTCTTTCTGTCTTTCCATTTTGCTCTAAATTCTGACTTACACCAACAGTACACAGGTCTCAGTTGAGCAGCATAATGGTATTCCCTTAATTTTGGAAGACCCATACCACCTTTCTCTTTTGTTAGCTGAACAGTTTTGTATCTGACTCTAGGGGCCCTATTTTAACGGCCTGAAACACAAGTCTGAAGCGCCAAACGCAAGTAGGTTTGTGGGCGGCTCTATGGTGATGTTGCTATTATCACAGCAGATAAATTACTTTTGAAGTAACTTAATTACCCGTAGGTGTGTTCTGGGCGTAACGTGCAATAGACCAATGAGAGTTCCATCTCCCATCCCTTTTAAGAGCCAGCGCTTTGAAGTTGACGAGTTGATATTTTGACAGCGCGTTTGCAGTCTCCGCTGAGACCGATGCATGACCACATGAATTTCAAACTTCAAATGGCTCAGTTTATGGCCAAATAATAGGCCTAATTCACACATGGAATAGCGTTTTCTTCTACAACTTCAGAAACACTGAGTTGTAAATTTCGGCACAAAAGCAAGTAAAGTAATACAGGGAAATGTTACCTCCCCTTTCTCTGCTTTGCCCGCCCAGAGACGTTGGCCCGCCAATGAGACAATGAGCTATGCGCGTGTGTGTGTTACACACACTGTTGTACGCAAGTGTAGTACTTCACTCCTTTATTATGACCGCCGCGAAGCGAAGCGGCGGTCATAAAAGTTGTCAGAATTTTTTATTTTTTTATTTTTCACATTAGCAAATTTCTGTCAAGGAGTCCCGGGTCACTGAAAGACCAGGGTGCACAAAACTTGGTGGGCATGTAGCCCCACAAGGATAGCATGGAACCATTGTTTTTCGTTTTGATCCGTTGCCCCCTCACCGGACTGGACCCCCCGAAAGGAGGGTAGGGTGGACACAGTTTTCTGTGAATATCTCGAGAACCGTAGGGCCTAGGAGGACCACTTAACACTTAATTTCATGTATAGCACCACCTAGTTAAACATGAAAAAGCAAAAATGAGGTGTTGTAATCTCAGGTATCTCTGAAATAAATTAATTTATGTTACTGTACACCAACTGGCCTGTAGGTGGCCGGCCACAGTTTTCTGAGAATATCTGAAGAACTGTAGGGTCTAGGAGGACCACCTTTTTTTTTGGTATGTTGGTCTTAAGGGGCCATGTCAACCCATTCCATAACCACTCATTTTATTTATACCGCCACCTAGTTAAAAATGAAAAAGCACAAATTAGGTGTTGTAATCGCAGGTTTCTGTGGCTGACATGGTCAAAACTGCACGAAATTGGAAGTATCATTATGACACCCTCTGAATGTATGCCAAGTTTCGTGGAATTGTGTTCATGGGGGGCCATACAATAAATTAATTTACGTGTACATTTAGTGACTGTACACCGACTGGCCTGTAGATGGTTGAACAGAGTTTTCTGTCAATATCTTGAGAATTGTAGGGCCTAGAATGACTAATATGTTAAACCATTTCATATTCACACAAACACCAAAAAAAACAAATTCATATGCAAACACTCCCACCCAGAAACACACTATACACAAAACAACCACACACTCTGCACGCACTCAATTACAGACACAAAAATAAGGGACAAAATAGGACACAACAACTTGAAAAGCATGATTATTTTTTTTGTATAAAAAATGTGCTGGACTCTGCGGTACATCTAGCAGGGATTAAAACTAACGACGTCCCCCGTCGTCCCGGGGACGTAATTAATTGTCATCGGGAGGATCGATATTCTCTCTCGGGTCGACCTCGGGACGAAGAGAATGTTGTGGGCACTGACTACATTTTTCTGCTTAAACACTTTCTGCGAACCAGAAAGGGTTCGCGCTCAGTGGAAAAAAAAAAAAAAAAAAGGACTGAGCTTCGTTCAATCGGCTGGCGCGCTCTCGTTTGTGTTGTTCAGTGACTGGGAACCGTAAGCGAGAGAGAGACGTGAGCGTACTTCATTCATAAATTCAACCTGTGCGCTGTCAACGTCAGCTTGACTAATATATCATGAATCAAACTTACAACTGGCGTGTAGGTTTGAGTGACAGGTCTGATGACCCACCCTCGCCCCTCGTTCCAATTGGACAGGCAGCATTGTTTTTAGCATTAGCTTCTACCGGGAGTACACCGGGATATGAAGCTTTAGCATCACCTAGCTTCTAGGCATATAAACGGTGGTCCCCGCAGACAAATGCGATATATATAACAATCATATTTCCAATTTCCAGCCCTCTATAACATTGTGTTATATTATTAATATGTTGTCCTGGTTCTAAAATAAAGCACAACAATGTTATTCGACAGTGTTTCTCCTTGTCCAGGAAAAGTATCGAAAAAGTATCGGAATCGCAATACTCAACTCGCTATCGGTATCGAAGTGATAATTTTGGTATTGTGACAACACTAAGGCCCGCTCTCCCTAGTTATTGCAGGCAAACGCAAAAGTGGGGTCTAAAAATATTCGCCAACATGTCACTTCCTGGGCGTCGAGACGCTTCAGAAACGCTTGAAAATAGAAGTGAAGCATGGCTTTGGTCGGCCGTGAAACGGGCATAGAACTCAGCCGGTGTAAATCAGTGCACTAGTTTGAATGGAATTCTAACTCAAACTAATAACCGCTTCTAAAATGGCTCTGGTGTAAATTGGCCTAGAGATGCAGAGACTCTCTCGCTGCTGCTCTCGCACTGTTTGTCGGAAATTCGGGACAATTCGGGACGGTTCAAAATGTTTTTCGGGACATTTCCGGGACGGTGGTGCAAAAAAGTTAGTTTTAACCCCTGACATCTTATCAGCAGAACAGCAGAACGGTTATCTGGATAACCGCTCGCCCAGTTTAAGACTGGGAGAGCTAACTATTCCCCCCATGAACAGAGCAGGCAACAATGACATGTCACAATGACTATGCCATGTTATACACGACATAGTGGAATTCACTTTTATTTGTACAACCATTGGTCACCGTTGTAGTCTAAAAAAAAACAACTTAACCAGCCAAATATTTATGACACCCTCCTGACCCGAGCCCCCACGAAGGGCAAGAAAAAACTCCCTTCCTCAGTAAGGAAGAAACCTTGGGAAGACACGCAGAGTGGGGGATCCCTCTTCCTAGGGATGGTCAGGAGTGCAATGGGTGCCACAATTTACATGTTATGCGCGACAAGGTGGAGTCCCCTGACTTCTTAATGAGCACACCATGAAAAGCAGTCATGGGGACAGCAGCAGCAGGTGGGTTCTCCTGATCTCCTTCATGAGCCCACCATGAAAAGCAGAGTCAGGGGATAGCCGCTAGCATTAGGATGGGGTCCGAGCGAGCGGACCTGGTCAGAACTGGGGATTTGGTGTGGGCGTTCTTAGTTTGTGTCCAGTTCACGTCAATGATTTATTCGAAATAGCTTATTTTTGTAATTGCCTTTATGTCAGAGAAAGTAGGCCTAACAATTGACATTTTATGTAATAAATACGTCTTACACTTTCCCCAGAACCCAAATATAACTTGCAAAACCCCATGGTAAAGTTAATGTTAATATTAATGTTACCGATAGTGAAGTCTTTGTCACAATGACAAAGATACCGCTGCATGGGAAATCGTCAGCAACATAAATTCCATTCAGGTGAATTTCTCGGGAGGCAGCCGAGACCACTTCTGTTGAGATCAATACTATGGTTAGTCAATTTAGAATATTCAAAGAAATGGAAAATGGCATGAAAAGTACTAGTTCCAGTAATCTAAATTACTAATTGAGTGGTGATTGAACCCCGGTCGACTGCGTGCAAGGCCCACACTTTACCTCGAGATCTGCCAGAATACAACTATTAGTCAATATTCAAAGAAAGTATGTTACTCTTAATCGCTTATACTACCGGTACTTATACATTAAACAGATGTATGTACAGACCAAAAAAAATGGTGATTTTTCTTTTGCCAGACGGCCTCCCTGTTTTTATTAATGGTTATGGTGTTCCTTTTTTGAGTTATTATATGCTTGTACTCCTCATAGACCCTCACAAGCAGCTTCTGTTCGCCCGTGGAAAGATTCCGCTCTGTCCTTTTCAAACATTTGATCCACGATTCGACATTCACGGTTCTGGGATGGTTCGATATCGCGGGAGCGGAGCACGCATAATCGATGATAAAGTAAGCCTGGTTTGAACTAACCTGAGCGAAGCGGGGCTGAACTGCATTGATGGGACGCCTTTAGCCTCAAGTGGAAGTTGGCGTTAGTTCTAACCGGACTTACCGGTAATCAACTAAGCACCGCTTTCGTTAGCGACTTTGATGGAATACCCCTCAGGTATCAATTCCTCCTTAAAAATCGTGTACCATTCTGCAGGATAACCATCGCTCCCTGGAAATGTATTGTTTTTCAACGATTGTATAGCATGAATAATCTCTTCCCTTGTAATTGGTCCGGAAACCGTACAGATTCCGTATGGAATCGGTCTAGAATCGGTCCGGAATTGGTCCGGTTTTAGCCATTTTACCGCGGCAAACTAGGTCCAGATCGTGGCACTCTTGGCTTTCCATATAGGACAACCTGTATCTGTGTGGACCCACTCAACATGAAGTGAACACACTCAAAGGAGATGGTATTCACTGGGATGTCTTTTACCAGAATGTCAGCCCGATGGATAACAGCAAGCCCACCACTACGGCCAAGGCTGCGAGGCTTCTGGATATAGCCATAACCTGGTGGGGTGGCTTGGTTGAGAATTATAAACTTTTATCTTATCTTATCTTGATTTATAAACTGTTGATTTTGCCATGTCTCGGTAAGACATAACAAATCCAGTGACTTCAAGATCCAAGATGTGATCATGGATGAGAATGGCTTTGTTATTTAATGAGCGAATGTTAAGCAGCATGAATGATGTTGGCCTGGTTAGTGCAGTGTCAGGAGTGACCGTATTGTCTACACAGACCAAGGATAGCAGATTTGCATGAGAAGGGCGTGGTTTGGCTCAATGACGTCGCTGGCGAGAGGCATGACACCAAACAGCTGGGACAGACAAAGTTTCATGAAAGTAAACAAACTTATGATGAGCAGACCTATGGACATAGGGGGGACGACGCAGGAGATGGAGAGATTTTATCACCTCTAGGCGTATCTGAGATGTATTTGAGTTGAGACTCATGAGTTTCACTGCAGTATATTTGATGGAGGTTGTGGCCAAGGGGCAGCAAGCAGTTGTTAGCATCCTAACTCGGTTTGTTACTTCCATTACAGTGACAGGAGGCTAGTAAAACCACAGCACAGCTGAGGAACGTTTTTGGATAGCAGTTGCAGGAGATGAGGCTATCGGAGGAGATGGTGCTATCGGAGGACTCACAGTAGGTCATCCACAGTACTTCAATAGCAGGTGCCGCGGCAAGCAGCATTAGACAGCCAAGACAACGCAGCGTAACCGAGAAAAACATCAATAAACACTGATGTCGAAGATGGTCAAAGTGTTTAGAATGTTTGTAGTATAGTTGTAGAGCGTAGAATCCACAAGAAATATCGGTTAGGTCAGAGATGAGAAGTGGCGACATACACGCCAGCGTCCTCTAAACATCCGGGTGCATCCGGGTGTTATTAGTATACATTTTATGTTTGATGTGACCTATTGTAAAGCCTTGATTTCCCCTCTGTGCTAAGATAAGTACCAATGTCTGTATGTATGCATGTATGTATGTATGAATGTGTGTATGTATCTACCTATAATAAAGTATGATTGAACAGTGCACTGCCCTGTGCTAGTTTAGCCCAGGATGGATGTAACGGTGTAAGAGTTAGCAGTAGTGGAATAGCAGGTCCTTACTGTCCAGGTAGATATGGTGAGGTTGGCTCCAGGCGCTCCAGAGAGAGGGCTGGACGGGTAGGGAGCAACGGACCTGGAAGGTGTAGTTCAGCCTGGGGCTCAGATCCAGGAACACCCGGGGCTCCCCAGACACATTTACTACCTGGGGAGGGAAAGATAAATTAAAAAGATCCTCTTCAAATAGGGCTAATAAGGACAAATAAGATATCGATAAACTGCAATGTTGACTGACAAGCACGGGGGGACTATACACCTCACAATACACATAGAGGAGGTGCACACACGTCACACCACAACATGCACAGATCTAGACTAACACAAGCACATACGTCTAGAGACTAACACACACACACACACACACACACACACACACACACACACACACACACACACACACACACACACACACACACACACACA
>OMLJ01114253.1:0-10053 GCA_900302595.1 Gadiculus argenteus
ATGCATGCGTGCACACACACACACACAGACACACAGACACACACACACACACACACACACACACACACACACACACATCTCCCACACACACACACACACACACACCCACACCAATACACACACACACACACACACACACACACACACACAAATGGACACACATCTGATACACCCACGTACGCACACATGCACACACATACACACACATGCACGCACACACACACACACACACACACACACACAAATGGACACACATCCGATACACCCACGTACGCACACACACACACACATGCACGCACACACGCACACACACACACATAAAGACACACACACACACACACACACACACACACACAAAAGAAAACAATCAAGGAAAGTGGCCCAGGGGACACACAAAGGGTAACAAACACATACCGTGTACAACATTGGTATGACAACCATGAATAGGGGCCGGGGCTACGCATACCTCCTCGTGTTGAAAGTTGTCGACCAGTCGGGCAAAACATAGACAAGTGCTTTCAACCGATTTCTTATCCTGGAATGGGAGGAAATAACAACTGATAAGTCACTGACTAAAATGCAACCAAATGCAAAAAATATATTAAAATACAGTATCAGAAAGTGTGAAAATTACGCAGAATGATAGAACCAACTATGTGTGTGCCTGTATATGCGTGCACTTATACAGTGTATTTAGTAAATGAAGTGATTAAATATGATTCCTATTTAAACATGTTTTTCTCTGGCAGCAATGGTACCTGGTGAGTGAGTCTCTGAGTCAGCAAAGGTAAAGAATCAGCAACAAAGTTGAATTCATCGGGTGTGATGCTCTGGCAGCAGTTGGCTGCGATGGCCAGGGCATTCCTCTGGGCATTGATGCTGAAGAACTCCAAGTACAGCAGACAGTCGGCGAGCCCACCCTACGTAGGAAGAGATGAGCACAAAGATGACAAAAATGCACGTCGACCATGCCACGTGATTATCTGATGTCACCGCAGAAGCCCTTACACAAATGGCAGTGCACACAGAATCAGTGACATGGTGTGAGGGAGAAGTGTCTCGGCTCGGCTTCTCCATCCACCGATCTATCCAGAGAGATCTATCTCTCTGGATCCATCTAGAGAAACATTCATAGTTGTGGGCAAACGGCTCTGTGGTGAAGATCGAGACGGAAGGAGAAAAATAAGGGTAGGAGGAAGCAGTACTTACAGCCTGGAGAATGGCTTTGCTGTGTCGCCTTGACAACATCTCCAAGGCAGTTAGCGCCTGCTCTGCTACGTCAATAAACTGTATCACCTGAAGCTGCAATGGGTTTAAAGAGGCAGATTAGCAATGTCTATATGGCGTCACCGAAAAATAATGCATGAAACGAACCAAGTAACACCGTACCTTTTCCAGGAAGACAGGAATGGCATCGACCACCACAGCAGAAGAACGAGGAAGTGCTTCCATCATGTAGGTGAGAGCACGGGAGGCATGATTCATCTGGATGCACGGAGGGGAGACGGTTTGAATGCAGCCTCCGTTGTCACGGACAGCACATACATATGTACACACATTAAATCTCCGGAAAACTTACAATATCAAAATTATGTTCCATCTGTAACAATGCAATCTGTAAAAGAAAGACAGAATATTAGCCATAACATAAACCAAGGACATTCGTGCAGAATAACTGTACGGTTCACAATCATAATAAAAATATACATCACTAAACACATTTCCTTTAATATATTTGAAAGACAACTTATTTAACTTAACTAAAATTACTTTGGAAATGTGCTTTGCCTCCATTTTACAGATATGAAAACATTTTAAGTGGTAATCATGTTTGATGATGCATACACAAATCTGAGTGGTTGCTAGGTTAGCAAAAGTAATCAGACCGGAAGCTTTCCATCGAGCTATGAGCCGTTACCGATAAGAAAAAAGTGGCTTACCAAGGCTGGCACCACACTCTTGACTGGGAAGCCACCCAGTGTTTCCTCATTGCCCATTACCAACAGCTGGCACATCTCTATGGCAGCCTGGAGCTGCTGGGACTCGTCGCCTGTGGCCTGCAGGCCCTGGAGCAGCTGCTGAGCTTTGGAGCCTGGGAGCAACAAGAGGGCACAGGATGTAATCAGCAGAGAAAACATAACCTGGGTTACAGTGACACTCGACCAAGATGCATTTCAGGTTGACATAACTTTTGTCTTCAGAGTCTGCCCTTTGATTGAACTTTTAACCCCTTAGATAAATTACATAAATCATAGGTCTGGTATGATTCTACCCATTTAAGGGGCAAGACTTGTACTAGGACTTAACTGCAAATTGCCAATTTAGTTTGTTAGTCAGCAGACAGAAAAGAAGAGAACAGGTGGAAGTGGGAGGAGGAAGTACTCACTGGCTCCACTGCCTATGGTCCTGTGGAACAGCTGCGACATGCGAGGCCCAAGGGGTCCAAAGAGATGTGGGGGGAGTCCTCTGGCCTCCAGTAGGGCTGTGGACAACCAAGACAGCAGGGTTAGAGGGGCAACCACATTATAGCTGGAACGCAGGCTTTCAAGAAGGAAAACATGTGAAAAGTAGGTGACCCGCTGCGGACAGAGTAGTGTTATTTTAGGTAGACTTTTTTTTATTCAATAGCAACAAAACACATTACCCTGTAATCTCCCCATTTCAGAGTCGTCTGACTCACTCTCTCCAGAGGTAGTCATGCCAACAGCTCCAGCAACTGAACTAGAAGCTGTTGAGAACAAAAAAAACAAAACATTTCAGTCGTCATCTCAACTGTCCCTGGTAAATAAGGCTTTCAGACTTCTGGTAATAGGGGAGGGAGACAAATGCAGACTGATGAGTTTTATTTAAGTGATGGGCTGTATTGTTTTAGAAATTACATTAATCATTAAGAAAAATTAGAGTTGCTCTGTGGCCAAGTAGTTAATTTAGAGATAACGTGCCAGTTTATTTTATTATGCATTTTTAAATTTGTTTCAATTCAAGATTTTATTTGGTTGACTACAACCCTAGAAAGGATGACTTCAAAGTTGAATCATGATGGCTGGAAAATTGTGCGAGTGTAAAAGCAGGACATTGCATTGAGAGGACAGGGGTGCTAAATGAATGATACCTCAGCATTGCTAGGCTTCTAGAAGGAAAACCCTGCTGAGTTCTACAAGGTTTTGTTTAACGGGGGTTTGAATCAAGTCACCTGTGTGCAATTTGCGGTGTACTTTATATATAAAAAAAAAAGAATAAGAAAAATAGTGTCATTGATGGTCTGATATAGAGGGCTGGATTGGGATTGGGTCCCGCCGGGTCCGATAGGACCCAACGCAAATCTCACAGGAGCGGACGGTTTGAACTTTCCTGCAGGCCGGAATGGGCGGCTAAAAAAAAATACAAAATAGAAAAGAACTTGAATTTTGACGAAATAGGAGCGCTATCCCAAACCGCGTCAAAAGACACGCAGGCCAGGGAAACAAAACAAACAACCCCATGAAACTTTTTATTAACAGCCTATAAAATGACACGTTTTCTCCTGCAAGGAGGGAGAAGACAAAATCAATGCATCTCCATTATTGTGTGGGCAGAAATTCTCTGAGTTTTGCGGATGTGAGTGGGAGTTGTCATACACACTGCGGGAGCGGGCAGGAGTGTAACACACACGTTGCGGTTGCGGGCGGTAATGATCAGAAATTCAGTGGGAGCGGGATGAAGAAAACGGTCCCACACAGGGCTCAAGTCTGGTACCCCTTTGTGCAATGGCAATGGCGCTAGCCAATCATTCTTCCCAAAGTAGACCACATATGCCGTTAGTCTAGAACGATACACAATGTGAGGGAAAAAACGTCTCAAGTTTGACAGCCTTTTGAAAACCATTGAAGACACAAGTATATGTCTGAGCCAATAGCTGCAGTCATATCAAACCACTGGCGCTGGTGAAAATGATCAGACAAAGGAGCTGTCCATCTCCAGAGACAAAGCCAAAATTTGATTCTATTAATTAGAGTACTATATTTGTATAAAAGGACGCAGACATTCTCGTTATATGGTGGTAAAAGTAAAGGCAGTTGATCATTAATGAGAGGCACGACCCTGATATGACAAATTATTATTTGAAAGCATTTTTACAGGTATATCCTGTAAGATTTGAAGATCAAGCGACGATGGGTGTTGCCTGACGAATCAGATTAGACTATGAAAAATCTTAGCCGGGGTGACCCTAGTTTAAAACATTTAAATCAGATGATTTCAAAATGGCTAGCCAAAAAAAGGAAAAATACAAAGACTTGAAAGTAGTGTTTAGCCACGTTTCCAGTCAAAGTACCTGGAACTGTCGATCCCAGAAAAGACTAAGGAACTAAAATGTTCTTTCTGCCCGTCTCAATCACGGTCGGAAGATGCACCAATGTTAGTTAGTTAAGCAAATTAGTCTGCTGATGCGTGAAAAAGCCACAGCTCTTTATAAACTACATTGTAACAACATTCATAGCGCTGTATGTATTGATCATTAATCAATACGTTGATCGGTTGCTTTTGAAAACTTAAAAATGTTCAGTTGTATACCAACCCTCTCCTTAAGAATCCTTAACCTCAAGCACGAAGATCTTTAAAACATGAATGTATTAAATAACACTCCAAATATACACCAAGACACATCTGCAAACACCCAATCGTTACACTATTTTAAAAAATGTTCATAGTTGTACTCTGAATAAATAAGGACATTTCGTTGAAAGTATAAACCTCATAGGCTATGAGATTGAGGGTTGACCACATTCATCTTTTTCAACGGTACGATTCTTATTGGAAAATGCCCCACGTCGTAACTGATGTAAAATATGCAATTTTGTTTGGCCTAATATTTAGTTTTTCTTGAGGTTTATTCGTTGCGTGGCTGATGTAAAAGGACCTTCAAACCTAGAAAACTGACTTTATGGGTTATTGAAAAGAAATGCTGCGAGACGGCTACTTGGCCAATCAGAAATGTTCAGTGCTTTAAGGCTCCTAAAGTTCCTGTTCTTTTGGGAATTCCCTAAGCAGGGACTATTTGGGGGTTAATAAATGTCCCAGGAACTTAATTTAGACCCTGGTCCTAACTCCTTGAAGAGGTTCATGGTTCCTGGGGAAAGTTACTGCGGTAAAAACACTGCTTATGAAAAACGTACTTGAAGTATAAACTATTAAGAAAAACGGGTGAATATTCTACAAACTAACGTAGTAAACAACGTACCGGAGGCCCCTTGCGGTGCCTCATCAGTGCGAGCGGCGGACGAGTTGGCCCCGTCCTGGTTGTTGTCGGAGTCGGCCATTTTCTCCTGTCGGCGAGCGTCGGCTGCCCCGCGCTTGCCCAGGCCTGAGCCCCGCCGACTGAAGAGAAGGAAGAGAGCGTGTGTGAGCCAATCTATAACCAAATCACTGTGGCCAATAGGGCCAAGGTAGATCGAGGCCTGGGTAGGTGCTCCAGTGTATGTTCTGTTACCTGGTGCTGGCACAGGAGCCCGTGGTCTTCTGGCGTGTGCTCCGCCGAAAGCTGGGGAGCTCTGCTGGAGGAGACTCGCTGCGCTTCTTAGTGGACTTCCTCAAACCTGAGCAATGAAAACAAAAAGGACCAAAACTATTAGCAAATGCACCGGCTACCTCAGTTGCGTTCTGTCTAACGTTTCCAAGTAAAGAAGTATTTGGAATTCAAAATACATTTCTTAAAATGTTTTAAATCATCCAAGATTAGTAATTATGATCAAAAACAAGCAGACAAACAGCATACTTAAAAACGGGAATAGCCTTGTCGTTTGCCTTTAGCAGTGGAACGCCAGGAAATGCACTTTACAGAACTCTAATCATCAGTGTCCAATTACCAGTAAGACGAATTACAGCAATACCCTTGTAATTCCATTTCATGCATTTGATTAACCATATTTTGCTGACACCGTATTTGGCTGTAGGTAAATCAAAGCTTGAGCAAGTTGCACAGGTTGGAAACATAAAATTACAAAAAAGATAAACCACTTATTAACCACATCCCATCAACACAATCCCATATGCAGCAAGACTATTCAAGGCAGCCAAAATAGACGTCTCCAAACGTGTCATGTTGTGTATGATGTATAAGCTCCCCCATACTAGACCATGCCGTCTACAGGCACTAGGCTTTAATTAGGTAGCCGTGATGCTCTCACAGCCCAAACACTGCCTTCAGGAAAATAGTACTATACAACTGTTTACATAGCACAACACATACACATGCATAGTGGTAGTACTCACCTTTTCAGAGTTTAAAAGGGACATATCTTAGGTGTTTGTGTGGGATAATAGAGTGAGATCTACTATAACTCAAATAAAATACTAAAATTTGTAAGCTGGAGATATGTACAACTGCTCCTTTCCTTTGCCTGGGCTAGTAAGCCTTTCCATAACCTTTATGTGCTGCTGCTGCTGCTGCTGCTGCATGTCATCTGCTGAAACACACCGTCTAACTTAGGAGGGGTCTGTCCAAATGGACTCCTGCCACATGGCACGCTACACCTGCCTTGATATCCCCTGACCTACAGACCCCAGAACGGCAGGCTAGCACATTGAGCGCATTAGCTTGAGCATTAAGGCTAAATGCTAATGCTAAACACAACGTTCAAAACAATCTATTTTTCCATTCAGTAGGCACAGAATCCTCCTTTCTGGTGCAGAAGACATTGTCTTTACGTAGACACAACGTATAACCCTAACCCAATTTATTCTAAAAACTATATGAAATGAAAAACGGAGCATGGATAACAGAAGCTGAATCTGCTAACAACACCTGCATACATATATCTCCATTAATACACAGAAAATATAAGGCTCCAGCTGCCTGGTCACTCCATTTGTTCAAGAGAAAGTCTGTTGAGCAACGGTATTTAGACATTGTCCACTTTCAGGCTACTGGTACTTGGTATGAAATCTGAGCTAGCCCTTTAGCTGCTGAAGAAACCCCACAACCCCCTCCACCGAACAACATGTATCGTGTGAGCATGATAGGTTGAGAAAATGTTTTCCTACAATCCGTGCGCATTATATAATTTGGCATGTTCTCTAAATGAATGTACCTTTTCATGTTAACTTTCCACATTTTATATCCGTATGCATTATTAGAGCCACCCGGTTGCGCTGTAATGTGTCCCAAGTCAAAAACAGCGTCATCAGCTCCCAGTGGACAAGAGTTAGCTGCTGTAACCCAAGCTGCAACATTGCTGGGACCACTACTGTGATATCTAATCCCGGTGGTAAAGAACGTCAAGGAACACAACACTGACCATCTTAAGAATAGTGCTAAGCCTCACTACTAAAACTCAACTCTATAAGTAACCTGTCATACAAACATTTATAGGGCTGACTATAAACTAAATGCTATCAAGTACAAATGCATATCTCTTATTGGGGACCCAGAATGGCTCCTAGGTCTGTGTGAAATGCGTTTGATCCATAAATACATCTGTAAGACAATAAAGACAAGCAAGGAGACAGCACTGGAAATAAGGGGTTATCCAGGCAGACGGTGTAACTCACTTGCAAGTTTAGCCTGTAGTCCAGACGGCCCAGGTTTGGAGGTTTCAGTTTTAGAGGACCCGGGCAGGGACAGTTTGGGCTTTGGCAGATTGACTTTGGGGTTAAAGCGGGCTGCCCACTCAAATTTGGATGATCCAGCAGCCTTAGCTTGCTCCTTGTCCCGAGTGCTGCGGCGAGGAGAGGGGCTGGAGGCTGAACGAGAGCGGCGTGCCTTGTTCTGGTCTTTGCCCTGTTTGACCCGGGCACCCTGTGGGGCGGCGCTGTTGGTGCCGGCAGAGGAGGAGGAGGAAGATGTAGAGGCGGAAGAGGAGGAGTCCGTCACGGCGCTACACCCAGCTTTGGCTGAGGCTGCCGATTTTGACGCCAGCTTGGAGGGTTTTGCAGTTCTGCCCTCAATACTGTTGGGGAGGGACCCAGTGGTGCTACTCAAACCGGGGAGAGGGTCCGCTTTCTTCCGTTTCAGAGTCGGAGAGGCCCCGGCGGCCCCGCTTTTCTTGCCCTGCCCTCGACCTGGCAGTGCAGGTGGCTCCGGTGCGAGGGGTCTCTTCTTGGACTTTGCTGAGCTCTTCTTGGTCTCAAGTGTATTGTCTCTGCGTGGTGGCAGAGTTTTTGATTTTTTGGCAGGGGTGGGTACGTAGGTGCTGACGTGGTCTGGAGCCGAATTTCGCTTGACCCCACGGGTGCTTTCACTCTTTGATTGGTGGCCTGGTTGCTCTTGTTGGGATGTCCCTGCAGCCTCTGGGTCGTCTGGCAGCACAAAGGAAGCCACGGATAGAGAAAGGCCGCTTCTGTAGGACAAAAAAATTAAGAAACGGTAAGGAACCATGTAAGGGGGGCAGTCATCAAACCATGCACTCAGAGCACCATGCCTTATTCAGACTCATTCAGCAAAATGGTCGATAACATGCTATGTTCATAATTAACTGAGCTGTGTGGATTATATTAATTCAAACAAATAAGATACTATTATTATAAATGCACACCCTGCATACATACACACACACACATAGTGAGTGCCAAGTAGAGAAGAGGGGTACCTTCTTGAGCTGTGCCCTCTGGACTGGCCAGAGGCTGTGCTGGTTGTGGCTTTGGAAGCCTTAGAATTTGGTCTTCTACTATCAGGAGGGGAATTTGCTTTAAGTTTAACCTGCTCTGACTGCAACCTGTATGGTTGAAATTGAAGAGCAAAGAACAATATGTTCTTAAAATCATGATTTTAAAGCCACCACATATCATCTCATTTATTCAGATTAGAGGAACATGTTGAATACATCTTAAAATGCAGATCGAGAGCAATTAAGCGTTTAGACATAAAAAATGCCATCTGTACAACAGCAAAAGAAACAGCAAAAACAGTTTCTACAATACCCAAAAATAGTAATGGATATATATAATAGATATATTGGACTGTCAAAGATTATTCAGATTTACAAAACAATTTGAATTTTATAATTTTTTTGGAATACAGTGTAAAAAATGTTATAATTCAATAATTTGCAATAATTAATTCTGCTGTGGGGAAATGGATGGATGGGTTGTATACATAATCCTTTATCATAATCATGACTTCACAGGCTGCTTGATATTATTACCCATGTATTTGCATGTTAAGTTGTTTTGTGTACAGTGATTTTTCTTGGCATCATTTTTCTAGTTCAAGCTTTTTTTTCTCAAATTATTTGCATTACCTGCCATCAGGTGGCTTGATACATCACTTTAATTGGCTCTGCCCTAATGCTGCTTGATGTCATGACCAGTCCAAACTCGCAATCATGTATGACTGAATGTATGGTTCTTTACGGTTTTTGAAAAGTGCCAATACATCTCCATTGACGAGGCATACTACAACAGGTACCACATAAGTGGTAAAATAGGTACCACATTAAGGAGAATTAAAATGAGGGCCATATTTTCAACCCTACAATATACACACAGTAGTTAACAAAGGATAACCTAACAATATTTCCCCAATGATAGTTTATTGCAGAAGTCCAGAACTCTCAAGCCCATGGAGCAGGTGGGGTTTAGGTGTCCCACTTATGAGGTCTACTAAGCAGGAGGGTCACTCACCTTCCCGCGACTGTGTGGTCTAGTGGCTGGGCCGCAGCAGTGTTCCTCTGTGAACGACGCAGTGACCCCCCTGGATTGGAATTAGGCCGGTTGGACATTGGCACCTCTCTCCTGAAGGGACATACCCTTTCTAGACACTACCATTCACTGGAAAGAAAGGAAACAAACAATATCAGCACAATAACTGAGTGGATGATCAGATGCTAAAAAAACACCCACAATAAAATAATACTCTGCTTTAAAAATGCATTTAAGACATTTAAGGCAGTTGGTGATTATCAATAATATACCTTCGAGCAATCAAAGCGATCCAATCAGTAGACTTTTAAATGTACCATTTAAATACAGACCGACAAATCTAAGATTAAAGACAGAATTAAATAAATGTGAATGGATCATTATAGACTGTCATGAAGCCAGTTATGACCATTGTGCATAAGGGGGGGGGGGGGGAAT
>OMLJ01114257.1:0-16613 GCA_900302595.1 Gadiculus argenteus
TTTATAGATACATATACACACATTCTATAAACTTATTTTGTAGTGTGTTCAAAGCTGAGATGAATAGCATTAAAAGCTTGGAAAACCTTACCCTCAAATCCCCTGACATTAAAACCCAGAACCCTAGAACCCTTTAACCCTACACATCCTAGAATACGTTGAAGCCTATAATCTCCGACAATATAACCCAGGAATCCCATACCCATTCAACCTTCACTCAGAACCCAAGACACGAATACCCAATACAGTAATCATAAATCTTTGTTTTGACAAACCAAATTCTGAAAATAATAAGGCTCAAAGTGAGATAAGATGTGCCTTTAAACAGTCCATCCCCACACAAACACTGAGCTTCTAACGGTTTGTTCCCATTAAAAACAGTACAACGTCCAAAGACACCTTCGTGACACCAACCAACCCAGCCTCATGACTTTGGCTATGAATAACCTCATGTGATATGATATTCAAGGTGACCCATTCAGAACAAGAAGAAAGCACGTCTTTAGAACAAGCTTGCTTTATTCCTGTCCTGGGTTCAACTCTTACATTAAAAAACAGACTTGTTCCCCAACCCCCCCTCAATCCCAGTCAGCCTGTCTGGATGAAAATAAATTGCGGAAATTATAAGGAAGTCAGCCACATTATCTGCCATTTCACAGACAGACCGCCACATCCAATAATGTTTGCGCAGAGGTGACCCGAGGTGGTAATTGATCGTTATGATTATAATTTACTAATTAGTCCACGCTCTGTCCTTCACACTTGAATATGCATAGACCCCGGTCTGAATGATATAGGGTTGTTAGTCCACCTCAGTGCATTAGCAGAGCTCTACAAAAACAACTGGTTAACAATAGCAGCAGCAGCAACTTAAGAAGGGGAGTTCCTGCAAAGGGTAATGCATTGCTCAACTGACATCATCTGGCAAATAATCATTAACTTAAGATTTAATAAAAGGCATGAATTTTGTCAAACTAAAATATGTTTGGCTTCCATTATTTGTCTGCAATTCAGCAGCTACTTCAGTCCCCACTCTCCCCTGGGGAAGGGAGATCCTGTCTGTATTCCTTCTCAAAGCTACCTCTCTCTGGGTTTTGGGGGGTTTCCTTTCCATTTAGGTGTTTTCGTGGGGGCAGTATGATTTGCCTCTTGAAGCCCGTTGAGTGATTTGACTGTAGGTATTCCACTAATGATGTTAAAGGTTGATTCAGCGATTCTAGGCCGAAACATAAATGATCCCATTCATCTGATCTTCCCTCACGATCCGCTAGCTGCCCGCCTCATAAGCAGGCCGTCAAAAAAACGCTGATACAACCTTCAAGTGGAATGCAAGTATGGGAAAGCAACAACAACTAACTTAAACTGTCCAATTTTCAATTGAATTGACGTCTTTAGGCCATCAGGGAAATAATAAAAAAGCCAGGAGAGTTTTAAAGACCCTGCTCACCCAAGCCCAAACAGGGATATTTGTTCATAAATTCTAAGTTGATATCACATTTTACATTTACATTTAGGGCATTTAGCAGACACTTTCATCCAAAGCGACCTATAATGGTTCATACACACATTGACACAAAGACGGCGGTCAACCATGCAGGGCGACAGCCAGCTGGTCAGGAGCAGGGTTGAGTGTCTTGCTCAGGGACACCTCAACACTCGGCTAGGAGGAGCCTGTTAGTCATGATATTAGTCATGATATTAATCATCCATCCAAATTGTTTTATCTGCTATGATATATTGTTGTTTGAAGACAACATTGCTCATCATCGGATTGGTCCAGGCCTGACTGTGCATGTGAGAGGGTCTATTAAGCAGGCGTCTCATTTTAAATGGGATGTAAAGAGCGTGGGACCTGGACAAGTAGGCCAATGTTTGTGATTGGTCAGGCTTTGGTCAATTAGTTGTGAGGTCACTCCTAATTGTAGTTATCTCACCTTCATCTCACATTCAGTTACAGATATATGCTTCTGTATTTACAGATTGACCTACTATGTCACTATGTGACAATATCGCTTTTACTATACTCTCTGGATGCCGACAACACTAAAACAAACCTAAATTGAGCCAAATTATGATAGGTGACCAGGGACTTTAAGTTGTTTTGCATTGAATGAGGCTTTGGGGTGTATTCATTAGAAGCAGTGAGACTAGTTACAGTTCTGCTGTATGTGCAGCAGATATGTATTCATAAAAAGGACATTGAATAAATCACACTTTTTTGAGCCACAGGGTTGCCTAAACAATAATGGAACTTCTAAAATCCAGGTAAACAAGGTGCACATACTTTCACGTTGAGTTGCATCATGGGTAATACATGGACTTGGGCGGCCTTCCAGTCCGTGGTGAGTAGCTTTCTGATTGGCTCTGACTCCAGGCAGCACATGGTGTTGTACTTGTCCCTGGAAAGGCAGACTTTGGACCCCAGAACATCTGCCAGCGCTACGGATCAATAAAAGAAAATACAAATATTATAACTTATAACTTTAAATATGAAGTTATAATAATATATATAAAGAGTTATAATTTATTATAACTCTACTTTATCTTAACTCTATAACAAAACACAATTCTAAATAAAGCTGCGAGCAGCGTTGTGGGGGTCAAGCAGAATAGGACTCTATAAACTCATTTTGGTGGATAGACATAATTGGCAAGGTGGTGTCATGAAAACTATTGGCAAATGGTCATCACAATGAAAATACATTGAAGTTGCTTTCTAAGGGCTGGAATAGACTTGCTGCTAACAACGCATACGCCTACGGATCAGGGCCGCCATACGTATTCTGCGATCGTTTGGTGCGTTGATCGTGCACGCCGTTGCAAGGTAACGCGACGCGTCTGCAAGCAGAATAGACCAGAGTAGCCACTGCAACAAGATAGATCTACATCAGACACTCGCTGTGGTTTTAATGACCCCCTAGAGATCAAATGTCATCAAATTATTTGGGCATCATCAGTGCTGTGTTCCAATACCTGTACTTCCTTGAGTACACTCAACCTTAGTACACTATCCGTACTCGCTGAGTACGCTGAGTTTCAGATGTCAGTGTGTTCCAAATCGAATACTCCGTGGTGCACTAACCGGAAGTGACGAACGCGACTGCCGCCGCGGCTCCTCCCCCCACAATAAACATCCCGCTCTGAACGGTGAACTCTTTGCGCATAATAGCTATAAAAACCTATAAAAGCTATAAAAAGTACAAAATGCCTAAATTAATGCAGGCTATGTGGAAAATGCACTGACGTTGTTCTCAGCCTGGCTCTGCCTCTTCCGCTACGTAGCTAAGATGGCGGCCGTTGAGTACGAGAAGTGTGCATCGATCCACACTTCGCAGTTTGACCGTTGAGTACACCATCCTGGTCCTTTGAGTACACTTCTTTTCCCCCAATTTGAATTGGAACGCCCTACATACTCAAACTAAGTAGTACGAGTATGGATAGTACGGGTATTGGAACACGGCACAGGATAGGGTCATAAGACCGTGAGCCAAGTTTGGTTTGGATACATGAAAGCCTTGGAGAGATATGAGCTCACTTCCAGTTTGACGTCCTCCTGAGGTCAAAGGTCGCCAAATGGTTTGGGTGACCTCAGGATGATGTCATGAGTCTATGTACCAAGTTAAGCTATGATATGTTAAAGAGTTGCTGAGAAATGGGCTTACTTCCTGTTTGCCGGCTTCGCTGTGAAGTTTGATGTCGGCTGTCACGTCTAAACGGTTTTGAATTTGAAAAATCTCTTTGACACATGTGTTCAGCTTGGCCTGAAGATCATATATGGTAAGTTTCATGCAGATTGGACAACATTTGTGGCCTGTGGAAATGTACTAGTGATTTTGACAACTTTCAACATGGCGGCCAAATTCTGATTTCTATGGGAAATAGTTTATTAGCTACATGGGGAGGTCTGACAGTACCAGCAGCTATTGAAAATAAGTTTAAAATATACTCATGTGAAGAGAGAGGAATTAAAACACATGTTCATGTGTCCCCAAGATGGTGTCATGGGTCTATGTACAAGTTTGTCAAAGGGCTGCTGAAAAATTGGCTTACTTCCTGTTTGGCGGCTTCATGGTTGAATTTGATTGGTTGGCTGGTTTGATTTGAACGGTTTTGTATTTGAAAAATACAAAATACAAATTATTGAAAAGTAATTTTTGTCAAGCATGGTCTGAACATCATCTTTGCCAAGTTTTTAGATGATTTGACAAAATTTGTGATGGCTGAAACATTTGAGGTTTTGGACATAAACCAAGATGGCGGAAAATCCATTGTGGCGGAAAATGACGTCATAGGGTTGTGTTCAACATGCGTTGAACTCGGCTTGGCCCAAGGATTCCAATGATACCTTGTTTGTGAATATTGGATGAACGGGTCAAAAGTTATAAACATGAATGCATGTCCAACTTTGACCTGTTGGTGGCGCTAGAGCTCATGGGCTATCAAACTCAAATTTATAGGATTGTCCTGAATCAGTGTGCCAATTTCACAACTTTTTACCATGGGGTTCTATGCTGCCATAGACTCCAATGGCAGGAAAATAATAGGAAAACGTAGAATAAGAACGTTTCAATTTGTTATTGGGGGTCAATAAAAAAATACACTTGAAAAACTACATTGGAAGAATGTGGATGCTTTGACTTCACTAACGGATATTAAAAAAGTCAAGGCCAAAGTCAACATTAGTTGACTTGACATAACATTAAACATTAACAGTAAACATTAGCTTAAAAAGACCTTGTAAACTTTACCCAACAGGGCCGCGTTAACGTTTTCTAAGATTTGTATTCTGGGAGGATATCAAAAATGTTAGCACCAAAATGTTCACCAAATGGCATACATATATATTAATATTACTCCGACATTTGCATACGTTCACTATAGTCAACCAAGACAATCAACACACAACGCAGTTTGGACAAGGCCTAAGATGGCTTGTTCTTTCAACTCTTTCAACTGCTTTCAAACGCCACCTTATGGTACCTACGGCAGCTTTTGAAAGCACCAGCCATTTCTGGATGCACTGATGACTTCAGGAGCCCACACCGTCCTGCTGGTGCTATACGAGGGCAGAGGACGGGTGGCCTCCATCCAACACAGGAGGTCTCCATTGAGGAGAGCCAGAGGGGGACTGAGGTAACGTGGGAGGGAACATATTTCATAAGGTCACAACACACTTGCACGCTCTTCTCCCATAAGAGAATCCTCTAAGAGAAGAGGATTTAGACAGCGGGGGGGGGTTGCTGTGTGGCAAAGCCATCTTCATGGTTACGCCTAGCAACACGCTTACCGGTTCCACCGGTTTCACCCAGCCATTACTCTAATTGAGCAAATGTTTTTTAGGGCATTTTAGCAACTGCTTTTATCCAAAGTGACTTACAAGTGGCAGAGTCAACCATGCAAGGGTGACAGCCAGCTCATCAGGAGCAGTTAGGGTTAGGTGCTCAGAGACACCTTGAGGAAGAGGAGGAGATCGAACTATCAACCTTCCGGTTCCAAGTCAACCCACTCACCCACCCACCTGAGCTAAGCCGACCCATTTGAACCTGGCAAAATGCTAAAAAGACCTCAGGATTTCTTCAAAGGACCTCCTGTTAGCCAAAACAATGGAAACGTTACTTTAGAAGACCATGTAAACATGACCTCAAACACAATCTAAACATTAGCTAATGAGAACTTGTAGACATTACCTCAGAAGAAGACCATGTAAACACAACCTCAGAAGTGGGCTGTGTAAACGCTCTCTACGTGGTAAACATTACCTAAGAAGACTTTCTCCTTGCCGATAGAGTAGGAGCCACAGACGACCAGAGTGCGGGGGTGGAGGGCGACCAGCTCAAAGGCGGTGTTTGCGGCGAAGCTAATGGCCTCCTGCTGACGGGGGAAGGTGTACTCAGGACTGCAGTACCTGGAGATAGACATATACACGCAGGCACTCAATCCATGTGTGCATCATTCATCCACTTGTATCTGCGGTGTGGGCTAACTGCTTTAGATGAAAGGTGCTACAAATCCAACGTTGTATCATGGGCTTCACTCACAAATTGAAAGCCGGAAATGTTATTCATCAATGAACCATCACATGAATCACCAACTATTTTGAGGTCAAGCAATAACTATGTAAAAACAGTTTTAAAGTAAAGTAAAAGGTAGGGAGAGAAATACAGACAGAAACAGAGACAAAGACAGGAAATGAGGACGAGTGAGAAAGAGAGGGAAAGAAAAGGCAGAGAATGAGACAGAGACCGAGAGAGAGACAGAGAGAGAGAGAGAGAGAGAGAGAGACAGAGACAGAGAGAGAAAGAATGAGGCAGAGAACGAGACAGAGACAGAGACAGAGACAGAAATAACGAGGAAGAGAACGAGACCGAGAAAGAGACAGAGACAGAGAGATGGATGCAGGGGCCGGGTACTGACGTGGTGTCCAGGTAGAGGGTTTGGACCCTGCAGCTCAGCAGCTCAGGGTAGCTCTCCATCGTAGGGTCCGCTCGGAAGTCTCCCGTGTGGAGGACGATCTGTCCATCCGGGAGGAAGAACAGCAACATGGCCGCTCCGGGACAACTAGCACAGGCAGAGACAACGTGGGGAACTAGGTTATCACTGAAAACAACTAAACCTGCTGAAAACCCTGTCAGGACGATGCGATTAAAAACTGATGCTTTTATCGAGAGAAAATGGCAGTTTGTTTTAAGTGGAAGGTGGAGGGTTAGGTAACTTGTTTAGGGATGCAGGTAGACTGTAAACATTGGGGTTGGAACCCAGAACGTTTTAGCTGGGAGTCAAACACCCTAGCCCCCTAGACTATCCTGCCCACAGCCATTTTATGACCTCCCCGAACACACGCATGCATTATTTTTAGCAGAGCCATAATCCAGTCCCATGGTGTCAGGCACTGCAATTGATAAGTGGCTGACACACAGAAAAGGGAATTTTATCAAATGTATTCCAGTTAGGTCTACTCGTTTTAAAACATCGATCCCAGGATAGGTCCTACCGGTGCATTATCATATTTGTATTATCATCTTTGTGTTCTTTTACAGAATCTCGCTCTGATGAGCCCTGATCTCGGTGAGAGGACAACCCAATGTCGGTCACTTACTGGTTGGCCTCCATCAGGATGACCCCCACGCCGTCCACCGTCACCCTGCTGTTCATGGGCAGTATGTGGAGGTGCTTCTCCTCCACCTTCAGCTTGCTCCGCACCAGGTTCCCTGTGATCTGCACCCAGCGTGGAGAACAGGTTCTGGTCACTCACTAAACTGAAGGACTTCAATATAAAGCCAGAAGAAAATCCTTGCTTCTGGGTTTAAATTTACATAGTCATTGAGCAGAGTACACTTTTATCCAGAGTGACTTAAGGGCTGATTATGGTCCCACGTTCACACAACGCAAGGGGGTTACGGACCCCTTACGTCCTTGCGGACCCTCCTTGCGTCCACCGCAAGGGCCTGACGCGTGCCTCCCAAAAATTGTAACCTTCCGTTGAGGCGACGCAGCCGCAAGGGCTGTGATTGGTCCGCTCACTAAAACCCGACGCAGAACCATAAAGGTTCACGATTGCGTTGAAGCGTTGGTCATTGCATTGCGTGAACGTGGGACCATAATCAGCCCTTTACAAGTCTGAGAACGGGCTGAGAATGAACAAGGCATTCAATCAAGAATCGGAATAGAGTAGCCACAGAGAAAGGTTTAGTACACCAGCTAGTTTAAAAAAACCAAACTGAACCGAGCACAGAGTAGCCCTCACAATCACAAATGCAACCGGTAAACTCTCTCCCACTAGCCAACTGCTCGGGCTTACCCTGAGCAATTGGACAGCAGAGGTAGTTGCCCCATGGTGAGCCATCGTCATGGTTACGCCCTTGCAAAACGTGCTCGCGAGGGGCCACCCATCACTCGCCTCCCTTAACCCCATGGTGGTCAATGTGACGCCGCTTTCTGATGGCACACTGCTACACAGCAGGGGGGCTCCAACCGGTGATTGGAAGGAGCAGGGTAGAAGCGTTCCTCAAGGCATGGTGCTGAGGTGTACCCTGCAAGCACCAGTGAATCAGCTCAACTGAAACCTGGTCCATTTAGAGCATAGGTTCTCAAAGTGCAGCCCGGGGGCCAATGGCGGCCCGCAGAAACATTTCTGCCGGCCGTAACTGTAAAACTGTTAACTGTAGATTTTATGTGCATTTCAATGTCTATCAAGTTTTTCACAAGTTTTGCCAGGTTTAGCCTAATTTATTAATCAAAATGTGTTTATTGTAGATTACTGGATGTGGATCAATAAATGTAAACTGTAAAGATGCAACCTGGTCATTAAAATATTTTTTTTTCTGCTTTCCCCCCCCCCATTGGTGGCCCTCAGTTCAGTGTTGGGTTCCTAAATTGGCCCTCACCTATCAAAACTTTTAGAACCCTTTAGAGCCATCAAGGCAGGGTTTAGCATTCTACATCTACAGTCTTTTTTTAGGATTTCATTAGCAATATAAAGTTAGTGGTTATTTAAGAATTGAATCGATTTTCAACAATGAAATCTATTTTTATCCGTCACTAGAATGCCATGATCACGCATGCATGCGTTCTTTGTTTCACAAAAGCAATTCATTTGATGTAGTCACTTTTCCAGAAGCTTTTATGTGTTATTTAATTCAGAAACCATATCATTAAAGGAGCAGGGAGGGCATGAAGGTATTTTGTCTCAAGGTTAGGATCACCTACGAGTAGAATGCAAGGGGGTCAAGCAGAGCCTTTCAGAAGCGAGTGAAACACTCACGACGACACTGTCCTGCCCATACATCAAAACTTTCAGAGTAAATGAGCTTAAGTGATATAGGTAAATGTATGGCTGTCTGCTTGGATTCAGTTACCTTGTGACCCAGCCAGCCATAGTTGGCCTTTAACCCAGCAAGCCTATTACTATTACAAACTATTACAAAATGTGACCCAGCAAGCCTATTACAAACTATTAGATCATCATTTATTTCTCAACCAGCTCCCTCGCCTTAACTCTGGTGTCCCCAAGCTGCTTCTACTCACTCTAGGCATTACCAATCAAAGCTAAGAAAATCTTTAAGCTTTAGGCTAACTCCAAACACGTTATTGATTTAAAGCCAATTTGCAAACACTAAATATTGTATAATAAAAATAATAATAATTCATAATATATCCAATGTTCTCAGGGTGAGGACATTGGATATAGCTATATATATACATTGGATATAGCTTTACAGATTAGACCTTAACAATAGTGCATAAGAACACTCCCATACAGGATTTGCGGACCACATTTGAGTTGTTTATGAATGTTTGTTAATACACACCCAGCGCACCCTGAGAACATCGTTAAACTATGTTCCCTCATACTCCTGTGCAATGTGACATTGCGAGGATGTTAAAAGGACTGGCTTTTAAGCAATCAAAATGTGAATACCTTTGATGGTATTTAAGCTGAGTGCATGTTTGTCTGTTGCTATGTATTGTTGAAGCTCTCCTGTCTAACCCATGGTGGCTTGTATGAATGGTTATGTTTTAATGGAGTCTATTGGCATTATGTTATACTGTTGTTATCTGTTGCTGTGTGTATTCTTTAATATGTTTTTATTTTAGCCATCCTGTGCCTATCTTAACATCTTGCCAAAGACTACAATTGAAAATTAGCCTACTGGCTAACACTGGCACATTTACAGACATGTATATTAGTGCACTGTCTTTTAAATAAATGAATGAAATTAAATGAAAAGAGCATATTTATTCACCATAGACACAGTGAGAGTTACACAGGAAGGTATGGGAGGTGCGCCAAAAGGTGCATATTTACATAGGCTGTCCATTAAAGACATACACAAAAACATTTAAACATTAAACATTTCTCGGTCATCCACTTGAACCGGCCACTCAAGAATAAAACCTGGTGCTTTTTATCAATCTTTTCAATTTCCAAAGGCTATTTTGAACGACACATTAACAACGGAAAAAGCGGAGACTCTGAAGGAGAGAGCCAATGGGCAAATTAGAATTCATAACGCGAAGCAAGGCCAGTACTTTAGTTTAGATGATAAAGGCTGCGCGCTTCCCCAGTAATGAGGTGGAGGACAAGCTTGTTAATGGAAAATAATAGGCCTGCATTTTACATTCATGGTTATATATTTTGTAAAAAGAATTGAACCTATATTTTCCCTTTCAGAGCCCTTTGAGTGGATGTATTTTGAGAACCACAACAGACTGCTTTGACACCATTCACAGTATATACTAAAGTTGGATAACTTAATAAATATATGCAGAAAGGATTGTGAAACTCTAGGAGTAGCGAATAGCTTAGTACCTATTGGAATCTATTATTGGTCCTATTGGCATCAGTTTTATTTACACATGGCAGAAATGTTAGGTGCCTCTAAATACAATTACATATCCAGGATTTTGTTATTTTCAGTCCCAAACTATTGGTCGTATGCTATTGGCACATCCTGTAATTATAGTAGGTAAC
This sequence comes from Gadiculus argenteus, assembly GCA_900302595.1. Taxonomy (NCBI): domain Eukaryota; kingdom Metazoa; phylum Chordata; class Actinopteri; order Gadiformes; family Gadidae; genus Gadiculus; species Gadiculus argenteus. Next base: position 10,472 of record OMLJ01114257.1, read on the forward strand.
ATTTTAAGCATATCCCATGTACACACAAATAACATAATAACATGAAAACATTCATATTATCATTTCCGATGTACATTAACATTCGATGAGTAATCGTATGACTATCCCTGGACTTGACCTCACACGTCAGCCTGGCGAACAGGTACCACCTACTTTGTTGCAGTAGATGGGAACGGTGGATTTCTTGGTCAGTCCTCCGTAGTGGTCCGAGTGGAAGTGGGTGAGGAAGTAGGAAGAGATCCCCTCGATCCGTCCGTAATTGAAGGCGTCGATTGCAAAGCCGGTCCCTGGATGAACAAATACATCTTGAAATCATATGAACCAAATTTAAAAAACAAAACCCCATGAACAAGACCCAATGATCAAAAATAATAATACATTAATGAAAATTGGAACTGTGCGAAGCTTGATAACACAACAGATAGAGAGACAGAGAGACAAAGAGAGAGAGAACGAGAGAGAGAGACTCACCTGGGATCTTCTTGTAGAATGGACAGTGTCTAGGTTCGTCACTGTCCGCTCCCCACCTCTTCCATCTCCCCCTGCGTGTTCCCCTCCCGCCTCTAGAACCTTCCCCTTGGGCACCAGCCAGTCCTGAACCAGGATCCCCGGCTTCAGCCAAGCCAGTCCCCGCGTCTGCTTGAGCACCCGTAGGACCCCTTATCCCACTTCTGGCTCCCCTGTTGTCCCGCCCCCGTCTCCCCCTTGTACTCCCACGCTGGCTCCTGCCACAATCATACGTGGCGGGCTCGGGGGCGGTGGGGGCAGTGGCTTTGAGGTCCTGCGATGTGCCCCCAGGCTCTCCCTGCTTGTTCTTCAGGGGCTTGAGCCCAAAGAACAACACGCCGATGTCTGTCTGCTTCAGGCTGGGTCCCTGCCCGGCCTTCATCTGGCTTGTGACGGGCTTCCGAGGGGCCATGGCTTGAGTTGAAGTTGAGCTGGCTGTTTGAGAAGAGCCAAGTGTTGGGTAATTGTTGTTGATGTTGTTGACGCTCTGGCAGAACAAGCTGTTAGAACCGGTGAGGGTTTGTCGTAAACGTTCTAGAACGGCGCTTTGAGGGGATTGGACGTTGGTGGCTGCAGGGTTTCCTCTGGTTTCTCTGTGTGTGGTGCTGAGAGTGTTGTCAACAGCTGCTGTGTGTGCTGGCTGATTGGATGGTACTGCTAACGAGCAAACCACTTCCACCGGTGTGCTGTAGACACTAGGGGAGGTGGCTTGCTCCGCTCTGCGCTCTGGCACCGTGTCGCCCTCCAGCTGATCGAGGAAGTCATTGAGGAAGTCGTCGTCACTGAACAGCTCCAGGGATTCTCCGCTCTCCTCCTGGTTCTTCTCGGCGAGGCTCGGGGGAAACAGAGCCTTTCTTAACCCACTCAGCTCAACCACTCCCTCCACCTCCTCCTCCATCTCCAGTTCAGCAGGCAGCTCTGAAAGAGGGGAGAAGGAGATGGACCCGTCGTCGAAAGGAGAAACTTCTGGTTTGTCTGGCGGTTTGTCTGGCGGTTTCTCTGCGCCCTGGCTTCCAGGCTGCCTGTTTGCGTCACAGGGCCTCGGCAACACTGTTGGTTTCGTTTTTTCCACTGCCACCTTGGTTTTAGACCCCCTTGGGGTCACCCATCCTTTCTTCTTCTTGAAGTCCTCCGGACGGGGTGAGCGCAGCAGCAGTAGGCTGTTCTTCAGCTGAGTGGGAGTTGAAACAAGATGGCCACCTTCTTCGGTGGTATTGGACAGAGAACAAGTCAGCCGAGTCGGCGTTGAGGGAAGATGGCAGCGGGGATTGGGCAGAGGGGATGAAAAGTTGTCCTGTGAGCTCTCCAAGAGAGACGGGGAGCGGGCCCCCGAGGCACGGGGGGTCTCGCCTGCCTGAGAGAGGGAGAACAAGACGGAGGAGTTGGCAGCTCGACTTTGGGCCAGTAATGTGTGGTTGTATCTCCGGTAGTGGTTCAGGACGTTGGAGGAACACTGGACACCGTCCGGGCATTCTGTAGACACTGTACAAAGCAAAGTGTAATATTATTATATACATGTGTAATATTACAATATATGAGATCTGCATATGATTACTACTGTGAGTATATTTTAGCACAATGTGATATAATATACTGGCTGTATATTTACTTATCATCAAAATGACATTTGGGCAGCCATGTTCAAAGATTCAACAATAATGGATCTAACCAGATACCAGAATTAGTAGAAGTATCAAAAAATCATACAATTGCAATGCAATAACACATTTACTACAACAACCTTTACTGACACCATTGTTTTTTCATACTATAACCATCCATTTAAAACATAACTAAACTAGATGGATATTATCAACAAGCATTTACCTAGGGTATCATCCCTGGGGATGTCAAGGCATTCTGTCACATGCCCTATTTCAGTCTTTCCCACGAGGATGGAGAAGGGCATCTGACAGATGGGACAGAAATCACTTTCTGTAGCTCCATCACCTGAAGGCTCCGGGGATTGTGGGCAGAGAGAATGCAATGCTGCGGCAGCCACTTGGTCGCTTTGGCCATGATTAATAACAGATACATCTCCTTTGCTAATATTACCAGTATTGTTTACAGATGTGTGAGGGATATGTCCTTTGTTAATACTCCCAGTATTGTTTACAGATGTGTGAGGGACATGTCCTTTGTTAATACTCCCAGTATTGTTTACAGATGTGTGAGGGACATGTCCTTTGTTAATACTCCCATCTGAGTTGGCTTGGGAACAGTTGTTTTTCTTGGAGGTCTTTTTGGAATGGCTTGTAGATGCAGTTTTCTTTTTCTTCCTGAGGGGTTTGTATTCCCAGATGTCATCTTCGCTGTTGTCTGTGTGGGACATGTTGGGGTTCGGGGGTTACTGGGTGGTCGTGAAGGCTCTGAGAGCCTTGCGGTAGAGCGGCTGTGTCCTCTTAATAACATCCCGTTGTACGTTAAAACGGTCCGTAAAGTGTCCGCTTCACGGAGGAGGGTCGACGGTCCTCGACGCGGACGTCGCGGTGATAATACCACATGTATAACGGTGTTGATCATTCATAGGACGGTCATTACACGATCAAAACATTTGCGCCACTGAGCGGCTGTCAAAGGTAAACACAGGAAGTGAACAGCATAACTACTTTCGTCACAGTTTGAACTGGTGTCAATTATTTTTTCGCATTCAAAACTGAAAGATACGTCATAAAATTCAGGGAAAATAGTCACGTTTTTAAATCTAGAGAACACACTTTTTTTGTTATCCTGCGTAATATTTAGTTGGATATTTTTATTTTTGCGAAATCCCCGTGTTGAATCTCTATGATGGCTCTACCCGCCCTGCTCCTCTTCTGGTAGTGAGACGATGGCGTCCCAGAGCAGCAGTCTGTCTGATCTGTTTCTTCTGCAGAGCCAGCTGGACACCGCCCTGACGGAGGCCACGACTCACACAGAGAAAGAACAGGTCGTCTATGAATATCTGAAGAAGTTAGAAGAGAGTGGGGATCTGAAGATATCCGATTTCCAGCCAGGTAGGAGACCACAACAGGACCCCTGGCCACGCACAACAACAGTGCTGCCCATGGGTGACAGGAAACATATAGGATAGTGGACTCTGGACTTTCATCAACATATTTAAATACATACAATATATAACATAATATATACGTTTTATATTGTACTGATTCCTGTGTGCATACTTTCTGTTCAAAGTTTCGTTTCTTGGTCAACTTTATCAACAGTTTGGATTGCCCCACGGTTATGAAGCTTCAAACCAGCATAACTAAAGATGTGGGTGTTGGGTTTACTTTTGATTGCAACACATATCCATAGCTTTCACATTACCATCAAAAAAAGAAATCCATGGTTGTGTTTGTTCCGACATAAAAAAAAAGACGTGTTTATGTTCAGGACATCAGTCACTATCTTCGTTGTCTTATGGTAAATAAAACGCACCAATGCATCAATGAGAGGCTAATCCCCCCCTCCCCTCTCTGCAGGCCTGGAATGGTTGAACACAGAGGGGCCGCTGTCTTTGGAGAAGGAGCTGTCCGGGAAGGTGGTGGTCCTGGACTTCTTCACGTACTGCTGCATCAACTGCATGCACATCCTGCCTGACCTGCACCGCCTGGAGAAGACTCACTCGGTCACAGGTAGGTTGGGGTTAACTTCATCAACACTAGGCCTATTTCAGAGGTTTTTTCCTAAAATAACATACCCAACGTGTATAAAGAGTATATCTCCACAACTGCAAGGGCTTTAATATGTTATTTTGGTATAAAAATAAATATAATGGCTGTGAGATTGTTGTGCAAGTGAAATATTCAATGAGGTGGTTAGGGTGAATAATGCTGCAACAAAGCGTAAGTGGAAGATGGTATTTCGCCGGAAATAAATGTCATGTTTCAGATTGATTTCCACCTAGTGAACCATCAGTTGTAAGCCCTATATAGGGCCATAGCACAACATTGGATGAGTACCTGGGTCAATATTTGATACCAATAAAGTGAAGTAGAGCAAAGATAGAGGTTTTAGTATAGGCAAAATCTTGAACTATATCAATACATCCAATGCAAAAATGTACAATATAAACTTTGAGGCAGGTAGATTTCTTGAGACCCCATTGTACAATTTGGACACTTGACCCCTCTATTGAAAGGTCAGGGTGAATAGAATAGAATCACTCCAACCCAAACAATCAAAATGCAGCATATGGCCACAAGATGTCAAAGTTGAAGGCAATTTACCTATTTCCTCTGAAACCGCCTCTTAGCTACTATGCAATTACTGTAAACACCATGTTCAGTTGCAAAATGTTGCACAGACAGTGGATTATCTGTTTAAGTGGTTTTATGCAAAATTAGCAAATTTGATGATACAAACTACAAAGGTAAGACATTATTTTTGGTTGTAAAACTAGAAAGTGAATTTGTTCTTGATTGTTTTTGGATTGTTTGGATTGTTGAACTCAATTGAATCTCAGCTTTTATAGATCACATTACGTAAACAAAGATTGCTATTGCTGATGATGCCAGATTTTATTGGCATCATGTTCTACATATATTTTATACATTTATTTCTGACAACTCAAATATTGTTTTGTCAATCATACCGGTATACCCAGGGTGCAATTTGTTGGGGGGGATGGGAGGGATCATCCATTGGAAAATTAAATGTTTCATGTTGTTTGCATTACAGATGAATGTTCAACTGTTCGAAATGTAGACCAATAGGGCCTACTATTAACTTAAAAAAAATAATTAGGCCTGTTGATTGCCTATTTTTTCCATGATGAAAAAAAAAACATCCCCCAACCTCTGGTTTTTACCCTGGGTATACCTGTGTACCAACACTAAATTGGCCAACCTTGGCTAGCCCGTCTGAATGTATAAATGAATCTGAAGTCCATTGGTTGCTTTGTGTCAGGTGACGCTCCACTATTGGCTGTTACTGTGCAGGGGTTTTGCGTTTGATATAATCTAGGACACTCTGTGTTCTATAAAGCATCACTGGAATGTGTGTTCACAAGAGCACATGCACCCAGTGACCCAGAGGGTGGAGAACAGCAAGCGGCTTCTCCTCCAGACCCCCGAGGAACTCTTTACCTCTGCTGTAAAGTGAATCCACTAGTATACTTTGAATCTCTCATTAGGGCCACTTTGTAACCCTGCGTGGTTATTAGAATACCTTGTTAACTCAAAGCACACTCTGGCGGTTTGAGTGGTATGGTTTTGCAATTAGTTCAAAATGAAAGATGGGAACTAAATTAAATAGAAATTACATTTTAAAAAGTACCTAATAGACGATAAACTATACAAATGTATTGTTTCATTTGTATTCATAATGCAGAAGATACTAGTCAGTTATGCACAATGAAATAATCATATAAATACACTGACAAATTGAAGTCTACAATTGTATACAATGTTTGAATACAATCCATCGTATTGTAATCTCGTCACCTTGTGGAGGACTGGGCGAATTCCACTATCTTTAATCTCTTTGAAAGGAAACCCCTGAGGAAACATAGCTCTGTCTTCTGTCCAGTCGCCACACACACACACACACACACACACACACACACACACACACACACACACACACACACACACAGACACACACACCCACACACACACACACACACCCACACACACACACACACCCACACTGA
>OMLJ01114259.1:0-10970 GCA_900302595.1 Gadiculus argenteus
GAGCAGCCCTACAACAGAGGTATAACGGTTACACACCTGTTCTCATAGACATCTTGTATCTCGTAGATCTTCTGCTCGATGCTCTCACTGGACACGCGGTTGGCCTGCAGCTCGTACACCTTCTGATCGATGAGGTCCGTGGTGGTTTTGTGGAAATACTGGAGGAAGTTCTTGATCACCTCGGGGATGACGCTGTAGGTCTGCTGCTCATACTGCCTCTCATAAGCCAGATCTGCTTTAGGGTCCCCTGCAATGGAAACGTAGTCCGACAATAAGAATAGTCGGCAACAACAGCAAGAGTCACTCATAAGTATGAATGGAACGAAACGAAGTTGAGAATGTTGTTTACTGACCTGTGTGGAGTGTGTCGTAATCATAGGGGTCGTACTGTAGACAAATAAAACAGGCTGTCATTAGCAAAAGATCTGTCATCAGTCTGAGTACACCACCATCACTGATACACCGGTATTATTATATTTCAAATTTACTTTGGTCTCTGCTCTCATTGTCCACACAAATAAACACCCTTAAAGGGGTACTTCACAGATTTGCATTAAGTTTTGCATAAATAGAAACCCAGTAGTATTTTTGAATGATCGTGCATCCCTCCCTCATTTTTCCCTGAGAAGGGAAAGCTCTGCATTTCTTTCTGAAATTGGGTTTGCCAATGCAAAATGCGTCATATTGCATCATTGGCGAACCAAAACTCGTAATTTTGCAAAGAAATACAGAGCTTTCCCTTCTCAGAGAAAAATGAGGGAGGGATGCACGATCATTCAAAAATACTACAGGGTTTCTATTTATACAAAGCTTAATGCAAATCGGTGAAGTACCCCTTTAAACGAGTCACTCATACAACACAACAGAGCTGCATGTTCTGCAGCCTCAGGAGATAGAGCGGGTGGCTGGTAACCAGAAGCCAGAAGGTTGCTGGTTCGATCCCTGGCTCCTGAGCAAGACGCCTCACCATCACTTGCTCCTGACGAGCTGGCTGTCACCGCCGTCGGTGTGTGAATGGGTGAATGTTGGGCAGTATTGTAAAGCGCTTTGAGAGGCCACTGGCTGGAAAAGCTCCGTATAATGCAGTCAATTTACCTTTACTTCAACGATTTGCATTAAGCTTTGTATAAATAGCAAATCGGTGAAGTACCCCTTTAACTTCAATCTTTTAAATAGGTTCTAAAGAAGTTATATAATTATACTATATATATATGATACTACATCCCCTCCTCCCCACACCGTATGGTCACTACTGTATTATGCTCTGGTAGCTAGGCTAACGAGCTAGCTATCAAGTCTATCGTCTTTAACCGCGTGAACCCGCGTGATCCGTGAGCGGATATCAAACGAACGAGAGAGTAGACGTACCGCGGGGGTCTCTTCCTCGTCGTGGTAGGACATGGTGACACTATAGCTCCGGTAACGTCCAGATGATCGGTGTCAGCGGTGCGGAGGAGAACCACGCAGCTAGCGCCGGGTGACTGAAAGGAACCGGAGTGGTGTACGGCGGACTGTTGCATTGTGGGATCGCAGCGTGCCTCCCGGGAGGACGCCGGGAGGACGCCAGGAGGGACGCTGTGGTCCACGGAGTGTTGCCAGATTGGGACAGATTCCGGGCCAGATTCAGATTCAGGGCCCGGGAGATTACTTTTAAGTAACATTTAACAATTAAAAAAAAACGTTTCCTGTACGATAGCTACATGCATGACCTTACAGCAAAAAAAATCAATGCGCTGACAGTTCATTGCACCAGCCGAACCGATGACACTAAGTGGAGCGGTCGACCGGTCCAATATGGCGGCCCAATGGCTCGTCGGCGCCAGTAGGCAGTAGGAGTTTGGAAGGACGCAGTGGTCCTTGGAGTGTTGCCAGATTGGGACAGATTCCCCGCCCAATCTTGCAACACGCTCTGATTGAACAAGATTGACACACATAATGGACTTCATAAAATGCATTGTGTCTTTCTTTGACCTTTATATAACACTTTACGCAGGAGTATAAATCAGGCTTAAGCGCCTCCACGGAAAGAGCCGCCAGGCACACGACCCGCCACCTCTCCCACTCGTCCATCGTGTAGCCAGCCGCAAACGTTCCGTTAGGACATTCAGGTTCCCCCGAACCCGCGCTTCTCGTCGAGAAGATGGTGTCAGTTGCGTGGAGACAAGTTGATCAATTCCATGATTTGTAGTTTGGAGAGCAGTACGGAGAGAGTCTCTCAAAGTTAAGACAGTAGACGAGATGAGAGCAGAGACAAGAGCAAAGCAGGGAAGGTCAGGGGGAGGAGAGGGAGGAGAAAATGCGACCGCCTTCGTTGAGAGCCAAAGCAAGACTGACAGAATGCAAGAAAAAAAAAAAGCAAGATTGACAGAATGTCAATCAACCTACTTTGGTCAAATCTTAAACACAATAGAATTGAACAAGTCTATAATTTAATAAGGTTATATTGTGGTACATAGACAGTCATTGAGGCACAATAGTTTTCTGGTTGAATGTTCAGCTCAAGTTTAGAAGGCCCTACAAGTCATGATCAGATGAACATGAATCAGAATAAGTTCAGGTATTGCACATATTTAGCATACCACCCAAAAATCCACCACCAACGTTGTCCATCTCCAGTAGGGCGCCCCTATCAACGGGTTTGGGCCCCACAAACCACCAGAATGCAGGGCACAATGCTAAATGAATTCCAATTCCCTGATATTTGATCCACCAACATGTGGGCTGCCTGTGGGGCAAAATGTTGGTCACCCCCGACAAAATCTCACTCCAAGGTTTTTTGAAAAGTTGGCAGCTCTGTTCATGGGGGAATAGTTAGCTCTCCCTGTCTTAAACTGGGCGAGCGTCCCCTAAAGCCTAGTTTATACTTCTCTGTCTCCGTCATCCGTAATCTGACTCCGTTACTACGGAGACCCCTCGAGCCTTCACAGTTCTCCGTCGGGATGTCGGATACGCAACGCAATTCACCGCCCGATCGATCTTACATGTTGACTACTAACCATGTAAATAGTGTTGGAAATAAACTTCCAAAGCTTTTGAAATCTTATTTGGTGTTTTATTAGTCCTTAATGTGCTTAATGTAGAAAGTAAATAAGGTGCCAAGTCAAACCGGGGAAAGTGATTGCAGAGATTATTTTGTTAAGAGGACCAATCACAGCCCTTGCCGTCTCCGTCTCCCCTCGACGGAGTGACGGACACTTAAAAAACATTTCATGCAGCCGGAGACGACGGAGAGGGTCTCCGTCAGGCTCTCCGGCGACGTAGAGGGCTCTCTGTAACCGACGTACAGTACTTTACGGAGAAGTATAAATCAGGTTTTATGCTGCTGCCCTGACTCTGTTTTTCATGGTGTGCTCATGAAAAATCTCAGGGGACTCCTCTGAACAGAGCCATAGCGCCACATTTAATTCCTAAATAAAAATGTATATTAAAAAAACATATTCAATAAAAACATTTTGGATACGGAATTTCTATCTCCTGTGTTTTCTTGACTTTAATGGACCTGTCAGAAATAGGGTTCAACTAAATCGCACCACACTTTTTTGTCAGGCTATTGAAAGCAGGGAATTGCAAGATTGCCGTTCACTTCCTGCTGCTGGCGTCACGAGTGGATGTTTTCGCTGGGTCTAGCTTAGCCTTCTCTAGCTGCTGCTGGAGAGAGTCACTGGAGGGTCACTGCCTCGCAACGAGCCTCCTGGGACTTCTGCTCTGCCTCCGCACACCGCGCCTTCATCTCCTTCGCTCTGCAACAGAGGAACCCAGGGATTCACACAGGCTAGAATAAAATGATTAGAAAACAAGAATAGCAAATAAGGCTGGCTGAGGTGTTAGGGACCAAAGAGTCCTAGCAGAGGCTAAAGAGAAGGTGTTTTTTTATAAAATGTATTCTAAACGCTGTACTGGTATAAAATGTGTTTGTATACATTTTATAGTTGTGTTCTACAGTGTGTCCCTCAATTAACCTGTGACAGATCTGATGAATAACTATGTTTGTGTTATCATCTGAACAAAGGTGGGTAGCTAATGAGACAAACACTAAAAAAACATGTCCAGGAGAAAAGATGAAATGACATGAAACAGACCCACGTTGTATTGTTAAACCTTCAGGACCCAATCAATCTAAAATATTGTTAAAATGCGCAAAAACAAGAATTGTTACTTTTCCCGAAGGACTTGTACTAGCTCTGAGCCTTTCTTTCTCCACACTCGTCGCGTTGTAGAGAGCATTGTATTCATACTGGATGGAGCTCAAATCAGCCGAACAGTGAGGGTACTTCAACAACCCTGAATCTCTGAAAAAGGGGAGCAAAGTGAAGACAACCTTCAATTAGATGGGTAGTTTGTTAGCCTTGTGTGAATCACGGTGTGCCAGTGCATTGGGGTAATAAAACAAAAGGCTTGATCTTACCCTAACTTCAGACTGCTTCCTAGATTTGAAGGCACAAGTTGATGGCCATGTTTAAAAACCGCCCTGGAAACAGAAGATGAATGTGTTAAGTGAGTGACAAGGCCTGTAGACCCCTTTTCTGTTAGTAAACAATAACTTTATTTTGTGGGAAGGTTTTAGGGTGGAGGTAAAATAATCCCTGACGCTAAACATTACTAGCAGCAACAGCAACAGTTGTGAAGGGTTTATTTTTACAGCTTGATGAAGTAAGGGCACAGAGATGTTGTTGAGGTTGTTGTAAATATTGTTTGGTGATTAGGGCTAGGGACAGTATCTTACTGTATCTTAGTATCATAAAAATATCATAAAAAATCATAAAGTCAAATACAGTGGCGACAAATCTTCCCTTAACTTGGTTGACTCGCATACCGTGCAGAAGTGATTATCTTGCTGCTGTCTCCCTCTTCTGGCAGATTCTGGGTATTGCAGGTCTGGCAGCTGGGCTGAAGAACATAACACATTCTTTAGAGCTCTTGGGCGGATTAAATAGTTTTTTAGAGAGTATTTCACTTTCTCTTTGCGTACCTTTAAGGAGAGCTGCTGAATCTCCCTCTCTAGTTCCTTGACCTTTGCTTCTTTCTCGGCTACCAACCGCACAAGCTTTTGCATTGCAAGGGCATTGCGTGGAGTGGTGTCAGAGTTGCTCAGGGCCACTGGGGTGCTGTGGCTCTGTGCGTCTTGCTGGTGACTGTGGCTGGCCAGCACCTCCTGCAGACGGGTCAGCTGTTTCTGACAAAACAGGATGAGACAACAAAATGTTACAGAAAGCCTTTTGCACCTACTAACTAAGTTGAATTAATTAGTAATTATATTATCTTCATGTGGTGTTTAGAGTTTCAATTTCACTCCTTACCACTAAATTGTCCACCAGCTCATCATCGTGTTTCCCCTTGTCCAGGAGGGTGGATACCTGAACTTTCAGCGTCTTCATTTCCGCTGTGAGGGATTTATTCCTGGCCCTCAAGGCCTCCAGCTTTGTCTTGGTTTCCTTATGGCTTTCCAAGAGCTCCTCGTACTCTGCTGACACCCGCTGTCCGGCCATTTCAAATAAACAACAAACCCCACAGAGACAAAGCGACAGTGAGCTGGGCACCATGTCCCAAGCCCCATCACTTCAATGGTTTTCACCTGGGATGATCTCCCATGTTATTGTGCCTTATTACACGGCTCTTCTCAACGCTGTGGAACGCTGCGTTCACTTGCATGGGCCTTCCCATATTCCGGTGGTGAATTATTTGCTATGGATATAATGACCGCTGTCAAAGAAAGTCATGTCTCTCGTATCACTCTGCAAGTATTCTGGTAACTTATCCACCCCAGCGTACTCGGTTGCTAAGCGACATCGACGTCTTTGGTGGACTATTTCTCTGCTGAACAACACTATGAATGCTGGTAACAAAAAAATTATAAAAGACACACCGTGTGAAGTTATTTTTTCATTTTGGCAAGTAGCGTGTAATAAGCAGGATAATGTATAGAACGTCGCCGGTCATTATCGGGAAATAAGCCCTGACAAGGTGAACCTTGCTTCCTCCTGTAGGGGCTTATTTACCAAAGTTTCCCAATAATGACCATCGGCTTTCTCTACATTATCCCTTACTCACACACCTCACACTTCCACACACCTCAAAGGCCTCCCTCTTCTCCTTCTCCATGTTGCGGATGTGACCCAGGTTCTTGTCCAGGGGGGAGGTTTTCTGAGGGACCCTGGCCCCCAGAAGCTCTTCCTCCGTGGCGTTCCTCTGCTGCGTGGACGCGGCCAACTGCTGCTCCAGGTCCCGCACCTGGCCTCCAGGAAAGAGATCCACCACACATTGTGATCTCCATGAGCATCTTGGGACCATGTTCACACCCACGCAAAGGGCTGAATGGTTGCAGACATTGTTATAGAAGTGTTTTAATCTACAGCGAACTACAGTTGTTATCGACTACAGCTGTTCTTAAACTAAATCTAAAAACGTATGTTTTAAAAATATTATAATTTTGCTGAATGTCCTTTTATAGGTTCTCCTTTTAACCATTTATTGGTCATTTGTAATATATGTTTTAATTTCTCTTTCATTATTTCATATTATTATTATTATTATTATTATTATTATTAATCCAGCTCACCCGTGACTGAAGCGCTAGAATCTGCTGAGAACGTCCTCTGAAGCTTCCTGGGCTGCTGATCAGCTGTTGAAGGTTGACCTCCTCTCCGACCTCGCTCAGCAATGCCTACCAAAACAGGACATCCATGTGGTTGTTAACAGTTTATCAGGCGGCCACCGTCGCCAAGGTAAATGACCACAGCACACCATTAAAGAGGCATCCTAGCAAAGAGACGCATCCAATTGGCTAATAGGACACGACTCTTTGCTTGGATTCCTCCGTTGATGTGACTTCCACCATGTGATCACAAGAAACCTAATGCTCAGTCCAGACTGTTCTGATGTGTGGGACCTTGAGGGTGTCATAAGCTACTTGCCATCAATGGATCTCAGCCTGGTCTCACACGATATCGTGCTCATGCGCACAGACGTTATTAAGCTATTGAATCGTGTCCCAGAGCACGATAGTCTTTTTTCGTGCTCCACAGAACGAAATGTAAATGAATGGGAGCGTTTCTAACCCTCTAAACCTAACCCTAACCCTAACCCTAAACCCTAACTGTAACCCTAACCGTTACCGTAACCCTAACCGCAACTGTAACCCTATTCAAAATGCATTGGTTTACATTTTGTTCTGTGTAGCACGAAAAAAGTCTGAAAATCGTGCTCTGGGACACGATTCAATAGATGTATAATGTTTGTGCGCATGAGCACGATATGGCGTGAGACCACGTTGAGGATCTGCAGAATCCCTCTGTATTTAAATAGAACATCTGAATGAACCCATCTGATAAATAGAAGTGTGCACTTTGTTGTCTTTTTAGCTTTCTTCATCACTTGTGCGCTTAGCTTTTGTTGAACTTCAAGTGTCTTCTTCATGTAGGTAAATGAAAATTACCTTCTGAGCCGCTTTCACCTCCTGCTTGGCCGCTTGAACCTGGTTCCGGTACTCAGTCATTTTGAACCGGGCGGCCGCTAATTTGTCCTGCAGGGATTTCACCACTGGACTGCTCTGTTGGTGGAGTAGATCAGGTTATGCATTCAAACGAGCCACAAGACACCCTCCCCCTGATTGATTCTCCCTGTGAAATCCATACCTCACAATCTTCGGCGGACCTCGAAACCTGTGACAATCTTGTGTCAAACTTTTGGCCTGGAGTGTCAAATGCAGCGTCTTCTACCTGTGGATGGGGTGAAGGAGAAAACACATCAGATATTTGTAATACGCTCTATAATCCAAAGTAACCCAGTGTGATTATTGAGTCATATTTGTATAAATGAGGATGACATTACACGTTCTGTTACAAGGCTTAATAAAAAACATGAATCAGTCATATTCTAAACTTGGGTTACCTTCATCTCAAGCACTCTGATCTGCTTGTTGCTGTGCTTTATTTTAATTGTCGCTCTCTCCACTTCAGCCATTAACTCCCGGTTCTTTTTGGAAAGCTCAACAATCTTGGTAGCTGCCACGTCCCCAGCAAGACCAAATGTGCCTGGATATGAAATAATTCATAACGCAATTATAAAAACATGTTCATTCATTTGAGGACGTGTATTTAAAGACGTAGTGTACCAGCAAGTATTTGGCTGTTGTTGTTAGTGTTGTTAGTGTTGTTGTTGTTGTTAGTGTTGTTGTTGTTGTTGTTGTTGTTGTTGGTGTTGTTGTTGTTGTTGTTGTTGTTAGTGTTGTTAGTGTTGTTGTTGTTAGTGTTGTTGTTAGTGTTGTTAGTGTTGTTAGTGTTGTTGTTGTTAGTGTTGTTGTATGATACCTGCGAGGGCCAGTCGCTCCTCAGATCTCTTCTTATTCAGGTTATTTATCTCGAAGTCCTTCTCACTGGCGAGCTTGAGGAGACGGCCGTTCTCATCACGGAGTTCTCTCACCTGATCGAGCAGCTGCTGAATCTCATCCTGCAACAAACTAGGAGCAAGCAATAATATAGCCTACATGATGCATAACTCCACCTGAACCCACACCTTCACCATTTTGCCATATGATACTTGATGTAATGTGCAATTACTGGTGAAGTTGAATTGAATCTCCTTTTTGGTCTAAATTGGTCTAAAACAAATGAATGCATCTACCTCTCCTTTAGGTTGAGATGAGGACCAGAGGCTGAGCCTTGGCCAGACAGGTTCAGGTCGTCCTGGACACACCGGGCTGCAGTCTGGTGTGTGACGTGCGTCTGTGGTCTGGGCTGGTTTTTCTGGAGTCGTTTCTTCTGCTGATTCTGCAGGGCTTGGAACTGCTGTCTCAATGCGTCGTTCAGTCTGTCGTCATCCTCCATGATCTGCAGGTCACACAGGGAACGGGTTTGTGTGTTTTATGGAAGGCACTAGTTATGGTCCCAAAAGTTAATAAATGCAATGTCATTTTATCTCCCTAGTAAAAAAGAAACATGCGAATAATCGTAATTTCGCTGTTTCGCAACACCGCAAATCAACACAGATTGAAATAGTGGTCGCCGTTTGGTCAACCATACTGAATTCAGAAACTACTGTCTTATTCTGTGATAATAACACAACATATCGATAATAATCAAAGGACCGCCTTAATTATAATACATTTGTCACACTAGTTCATTTATTGTTGTTCAAGTCAATAAGTTAATCCTATTTAGCGCAGTTTAGTTTAAAGAGTAGTATGTCTTACCTATTATTATTATTATTATTATTATTATTATTATTATTATTATTATTATTATTTAGTGGCCACAAGTATAAAACTGGACTTCCTCGTCCAGTCGCGAACATCCGTAACCACAGCAACGGCACTAGACTAGCAACGCGATGCATTCTGGCAGGGCCAGAAAAATAAATAACGGTGGGCATTATTACAAAATAAATACATTCAACATAAGACGTCATTAGTTTATATTTATTTCAAAAACGGCAGTAAAAATAAATAAATAACGGTGGGCATTATAACAAAATAAATTAATTAAACATACACCACCCCCATCACCTTGTTATTAAATGTCCTTAATAAATACATTTGATTTGATTAGCATTTCACAGACCCATACTAGGGTGTTTAGTATGGCCCATTACCATTGATTCTTTCCACATAAAAGCTACAGTCAGTGTTTAATTACGTTGATTTACCTTTGAGCATTTTTATAGGCGACTGTGTCAAATGCTGTACAAAATTAACGTGAGTATCAAGAAAGAAAGACCCATCATCATCAGCAAATCAACCGTTTTGCTTCACCCCCTTTGTGACACGCCCGGTGTCACAAAGCCAACGCACCCAAATGTCAGCGGTGACTCGTGTGGACTCGGTACGCGTATATATCCCAGCAGGCATTTCGCGTTCCCAGGTTTTGAAATACTAGTATGTAAACTATAAGAAATAGGCTATAAAGGAACATTTAAAAATATAACAAACATGTAGGTCTATCCATTCCAAATATCTACATACTATTTTTAAATGAAATAGGCTGGTGTTTTGTTTTATATAATAGAGGAAATCCATCGCAACGGCAGGATCCATCCGATTGTGTGTTGCGTGTGCGTGTGCGTGCGTGTGCGCGTGTGTCGCACTTATACACACGACACGCATATCTTTTCCTTTATATTCATTCAAAATATTTAAATACTATTTTAAAATGAAAGAGGCTGGGGGTTTATTTGATATAATGAGTTTATATTGTTTATATTGTTCAGCTGTAAAGCACAGTGAACAGAGCTGAGGTGGTGACGTCATCGAGTCCGCTGCTCTTCCAACCCCAAGTAGCCTACGGACTCGCGTTCTCGCAAGTCCGTACTTCAAGTATGGACTTGCCAAGTACGTACTTCCAAGTACGCGCAAACGTAGAACGCGTTCTCGGGGTTGAGAAACGGCCATCGAGGACTAGGGCCCCTGACCGCCAGGGGGTTTCTGGGAGAGGACCCCCGGACCCGCCTCACTCCACCATTTACATCCACTTCTGCACAAATTGGAAGAGCATCTCTAATTTGTGCGTCTTTCCTTCGGAGGAGACGTAAAACCGAGGTCCTGACTCACTGCGGTCATAAAAGATCCCAGGGCACTTATCGTAAAGAGTAGGGGGTTTCCCCGGTGCCCTGGCTGAAACTGCCCAACCAGGCTCATTCAATCTGGCCCCCTAATCATCCCCCTCTATGATTGGCTGATTCATTCATTCCCTCACTCTCCACCTCAAGCTGGTGTGTGGTGAGCGTTCTGGCGCGGATTGGCTGCCGTGCATCACCCAAGTGGGTGCTACACACTGGTGGTGGTGAGTGAGGTCCCCCCTTCACTGTGAGCGCTTTGAGTGTCTAGAAAAGCGCTATATAAATTCAATGAATTATTATTATTATTATTATTATTATTAAGGTTCTGTCACAGGCATACAGATAGACATGAAGCCAATTCTCTCAAATATTCATGAACAAGCTTGAACCTTTTCCTTTTAAATATCAGTTCATAAATTAAA
>OMLJ01114263.1:0-15436 GCA_900302595.1 Gadiculus argenteus
ATGTGGGTCAAACTGATCTGTGATCAGCCCAGTCAACAGTGTTGAGTGTTTTGCCTTTGACTCACTCAAGAAGGGAAGCGCTCCCATGGTCTGTACCTGGACTTCATGTCTAAAGGAGAGCAGTCTAAAAGACGTGGTCTGTTTCGTAATTACTTCTAGGAAAGTAGAAACGGGACTGGGTTAGGGTTAGAGACTGGGTTAGAGGACTGGGTTAGGGTTAGAGAATGGGTTAGGGTTAGAGGACTGGGTGAGGGTTAGAGACTGGGTGAGGGTTGGGTTAGGGTTAGGGGACTGGGTTAGGGTTAGAGACTGGGTTAGGGTTAGAGGACTGGGTGAGGGTTAGAGACTGGGTTAGGGTTAGAGACTGAGTTAGGGGACTGGGTTAGAGACTGGATTAGGGTTAGAGACTGGGTTAGGGGATTGGGTTAGGGTTAGAGACTGGGTTAGGGTTTAAGACTGAGTTAGGGTTAGGGTTAGAGACTGGGTTAGGGTTAAAGACTGGGTTAGGGTTAGGGTTAGAGACTGGGTTAGGGTTAGAGACTGGGTTAGGGTTAGATACTGGGTTAGGGTTAGAGGACTGGGTTAGAGACTGGGTCAGGGTTAGAGACTGGGTTAGGGTTAGAGACTGAGTTAGGGTTAGAGGACTGGGTTAGAGACTGGGTTAGGGTTAGAGACTGAGTTAGGACTGGGGAGGTTAGGGGACTGGGATTGTTCCAGTCGCCTGTGTGAATATTTTTGTGATAACATGATATTGTAAAAAATGAAATAATATAACTAATCTGAATATTAAGTTATATGTGTACAGTACCTTTCAAATTGGAATTTTGAATGACGGAGCCTAAGGATTTACTATCATTTTAATTGATCTGAATGTAGCCTAACTAGCTAGCTGTGCATTCTGACCTGTGGCTGCGTACTCTGGGCCCTGTTCGCTGAACCCAATGGTTTATTAGTGTAGAATCAACTGGAGCTCCCTACCATCCTGCACTGATTTAAACTGGTTTTAACTCAAAGAATCGGAAACTCACAATGGCGCACATTTTCATGATTGCCCAAACATGACGTTAACGGCCAACACAATCCTTCATCTCACGTTACAGCCAGGTCAACAGACCACAAGAGCTTCTCATATCCGATGACAAACATGACATGGAATTGTTCTATTATTTGTTTCCCCTCCTTACCTATTCCCTTCTACCATATTTACCTTCTGGAAGGTCTTGCCCATACAGAGCACTAAAGTCTAAAGTTGAAGTCTCCTGATTCCGACTTAATTAATTTACAGTGACAAAACCAAAACTCTATTAAATTGTTGTGAGCTGTTGCTGATTTGCAGCAATAAGAAACACACATTGTGGTGTCCTGTGTCTTTCCAAAAATGGCGCGGTCTGAGCAGGGTTGCCAGATTGGGCGGGGAAATCGGGCCCAATCTGGCAACACTGGGTCTGAGTTTTAAATTTCAGGTTTACTTTTGAACGGTGAACACGTTTATAATTTGAGAAAGATTTGAATGGTAGAATAATAGAAAGAAGCCGCTGCGTGGACACGCCCCTCAGTGGGTGATGTTAGCTACGATAACAGGGTGTTACACGTTATTTTATACAAGGTTCTTAATATGTTGATTTTGTTCCATTATCAGTTTACATTTGAAGAGGTGATGGATTATGGTCGTCCTCTGGGAATACCCGCTGTGCAGCGTTGAGTCCTGGCGGCAGTGGGTGAGGTTATTTGAGGGGATAACCAAACGTTGTTGGTTTCTGTTCATGTTCTTCGGTGCTTCTTCAATGCAGTGTTCAGAGTACCAGTTTCATCATCACTTCACTCTCACACATCATGTGTGAATTTTTCTGTACCATTTAGAAATGAAGGCTGTAACCCCACTTCTGATTCATTCAATTTCAAGTAAAAATAAAAGTACACAATGTTTGTAATCTCGAACAAAACAACTCATATTTCCATAAGCACATATACTTTATTAGCTTTGGTTTACAGCTTTAAATCATTTGTATCAACTGACTTTGTTGTTTACTGTAATTTGCACACACAGGAGAAATATATCACCATTTTTTTTCTCTTATTTTATTTTCCAACCCAACAAAGGTTTTTACTTTGGCTAGATTAACATGGAATTAAGGTTGATGTGTAGTTTGTTGAACCTGAGCTTCACTAAAGATTGACTTAGATATTGAGTTGACATAGATGATTTTTATATATGTTATTTTAAATGGCAAGATCTTTGTTCATTTGTCCAATATATCCTCCACAGCGCCCTCTGGTGGGCTGTTGACGAGCTGCCGGTGAATGCCTGCATACTCTCTTTAAGCTGAAGCAATAATTGCGATGTGGCCGCTGCTGCTTACACACCAATAGTTGACTGTCTCCTACAGATGGGGAATAATGAAGCAAACCGAGAGGGTTGAACTGTGGACAAGAACGCTCTCCACTGGCTCCCCACTGGATTTTAACTTGCTTAAGCTTTCATTTCCAATGATTGTTTGTTTTCTATTCTCTCTCTCTCTCTCTCTCTCTCTCTCTCTCTCTCTCTCTCTCTCTCTCTCTCTCTCTCTCTCTCTCTCTCTCTCATGGGTGCCATTATTCATATATTAATGTCCATGCCAATGAGCTGGTTGGGTTCTGGCCTGTGGCCTATACATTTAGTTTTATTCTACGCTGCTGGTTCTAATAAATTATAGCTGTATGAAGATAGATATTTTCCATGCCTTGATTAAAACTAAAACCAGCTCTTTCTGACTCTGGACCCGTGGCCTTGGTGTGAGGATGGCGAGAAGGGGGTGGACAGCAGGGTCTGATGGTGTGTTTGGGTTTAACTGAAGAATAGTTTTATTTTATTTATTTTTTATTTTTGTTTCAATTGTGCATTTCTTCCTTACTTTATAGTCATTTAACATGGTCTTATGAGAACGAAAGACGCAATGATAAAGAAAAGATAATAAAGTTCTTAGTGTTGACACTGAATGTCTGTCCTGGTTTTTCTTCTACATCTGATTTCTGTGTTGCTTGTTTTTGCCTACATTTTTTTCTCAGGGGTAAATCGTTAAAGGTACACTGGTAAGGTTCTACTCCCAGCTGGACACATATTTGTTTGTTATTTTCGATTAAGAAATTCTGAAAAAATGCATCAGATTTTCTAAAAAATAATCGTTTGAATAATCGTGATTTCAATATTGACCAAAATAATCGGGATTATGATTTCTTTTTCCATAACCGAGCAGCCCTAATTTCGCTGGTGAGACTGCACTTTAAATAATAAATTGATTGATTGATTGATTGATTGATGTGCAGAAAACAACCGGCTGCTCTCCAGGGATCTGCGGTAGTGTAGAGTGTTTACTGTGTTTTTACTGTGTGTGTTTCAGTGTTTTATTGTCTGCTGTTTCATTGTCTGCTGTTTGCTGCCACTCTCCTCCAAGCTGCTTCTCCAGTCGCTCCAGAAGCTTTAAATTAAGCTTTAAATTCACTTCAACGCGTCGCAGTCCACTGAGTCAGTAAGTAGACTTCAGCCACTTGACAGAAACATCATCCGGTTAATACATTACTATGATGTCTTAAATGTCAATTATTTTCGAAACGAAAAGAGCCTTTGAACGTGTTTGTGCAGAGACCTGTGTCAGCGTCTCTTTTTCCAACTAAGCAGTTTGTTGTGTAACTTAACCCTTGCATAACAAATGTCATTTAACTAACCTTAACTATTTAACAAACCCTAACTATTGAACTAACCTTAAATAAAGATGCCTTCAAAAACACCAGAACAAAATATCTAGATTTTTCAACAACAAAAAAATCAGAAATACAGCTGTAGGTCGGTAAGCCTTCTCTGTATCCATTTGAACGAGGACTAACTACACATGCCGCGTTCACACAGAAAGCGCCTCAATACAAAGTCAACGTATTCCAGGCGGGAAAGCGCCTGGAACGCGTCTAAACATTGACTTTGTATGGAGGCGCGGCGCTCCGCCGCTTTCGGTGTGAACGCGGCATAACAACCGCCCGCCGCGTCGTTTACCGTGGCATAACGCCGCGTTCACACCAAAAGCGACGGGGCGGCGCGTTGGCTTTAGATGGTTTTGTGGAGACTGGAGTAAAGTAACTCGGAGACGGCAGAGAGGAATGCATTGTCTCTGGTTAGTGAGGTCCTCGGCCATAAACTGTTTTGGTTTCCAGGGTTACTGGGCAGCATTAACCCCGCCCTCTCGGCTCTGAAACCGGTCCAATTGTCCTCAGTAGACTAGACTGTACAGTGTAGTAGTATACCAAAGTATCCATGGATACTGTGCCTGGGGATGTGTTTGTTTCTACAGCATGGCGGAGGAGAGCTACACAGGATCAGGGGATGCAGATGATACAGATGATCTTCTCTATACTGGTCAGGAACTTTCACTGTCACTTGAAATTGAGCATGTTGTCTGATGCTTGGAGGAGGAGCTAACGTGCCTGTCACTCACAGATGGGGAGGACGACAGAAGCGTGTTGGACCTGAATCCTCTTCGGCCGAGACTTGACCCCTGTGACCTGCTGCTGGACTCCATAGACGCTCAACTGAGTCGACTTCAGGTCAGTGAGGGAGCGTGAATCACAGAAGGTGGGTCGACGGTTATCTTCATTCTGTTCAGTTTGAAGGGTTTAATTTGGGAGACTTGTCTTTAGCCAAGTACCGACCAGGACTTTTTCAGTCCCAGGCTTTTTTTTTGGCTACTCCCACGCATTAGCTCCCCTTGTTGTCGCGTACGCACCACATGGAAGTCTGAGGAGCTACGAGCGGCTCAGAAAAGTACCACCTCTGCTGGAGGACTTTCTGAGCCCCTGTAAGAGTCCTGAGGGGCAGATCCTCTCTCCAAACCACACCCACAAAACCTCACTAGCGGGAAAAGTACACCTGGTCGGTACACGGCTAATGACCTTTTCTGAACAGTTTGGAACATTCCTCCTAGTTCGATGGTATTTCTGAGCTATTGTACAAAACATACAATTACACAACTTGCATATACAATGGCATACAAAATCAATCAGGGTTTATTTCACAGACTAAATAACTAAATCATACTGAAACAGAAAATACCGCTAAATAATGATATTGTGAGACTCACCAACTGCTGTGGAACTTTTGTTTGTGTGAAGGTGCAGTATCAGAAGCAGCAGGAGAGGTCAGGAGGTCTCAGGGGCTGTGATGAAGGTACGCCACAAAGTGAAGCAGAGTCGCTGACCAGTTTCCGCAGAAGACTTAAAACTCACCTGTTCAGAGTTCACCTGGACTCTCCATAGCCATCCAGTCCCCCCCCCCCCCCCCCCCCACCCACCATTGTATGTTGTACGTCCTGGCACTTAATGTACGCACTTAAAGCGGTACTTCACCAATTTGCATTAAGCTTTGTTGTTGTTTTTGAATGATCGTGCATCCCTCCCTCATTTGTCCCTGAGAAGGTAAAGCTTTGTATTTCTTTCTGAAATTGGGTTCACCAATGATGCAAAACTCGTAATTTTGCATCATTGGCGAACCCAAATGTGTCATCTTGCATCAAAGAAATGCAGAGCTTTCCCTTCTCAGGGAAAAATGAGGGAGGGATGCACGATAATTCAAAAATACTACTGGGTTTCTATTTATACAAAGCTTAATGCAAATCAGTGTACCCCTTCAATGCATGTTGTGTTTTGTATAGTTCTTAATTTGTGTAGCATCTACAGTACTTAGTATCACTGCTGTATACGGAGAATAGGTTGGCTTGTGATTGTCAGTACTTGCATTTGGTTCTATGAACCAAGTTTAGCGATATATCGTGGCACTTCTTACGACAAATGGACTTATTGTAAGCCGCTTTGGATCAAAGCGTCTGCTAAACACCCTGCGTGTAAATGTAAATGTCTATCTACACCGGGGAGTAGGGTTCACCGTGGATACATGCAGTCGCCCCCAGTGCCACATTCATGGCCAAATGAAAAAGAAAAAGAACTTCTGAAAAAGAAAAATTACTTCTGCTCCAGTGAGCAGTTAGAGCAGCGCTTGAAGATAGTGGTTTGGGCAATGCGGTTCTTACTTATTTCTGAAGCACATTTTCACTGCCAGTAGATTCAAAACCAAAACTCAGATAATCGCAAGATCAACACAGCTCTACTAACGGTCAGGCTTAGAGAAAGAGCTTCAGAGAAAGTGCATCTCTCTGTTTGTCATCGTTTTGAATGACAACCTAATGCACTAACTCCTACTATTCACTTGACGACCACTACCACTTTCTAACACAAACACACGATTGGAGTACACTACATTTTGGTCTATATTTTCACCATACCTGTCTCAGATATTTAACCTACTTTTGACAGTACACACTAGGCTTGGGCGGTATGACGGTATTACGGTATACCAGGGTATTTAGAAATACCAACGGTATGATTTTCAATACCGTCAAAAATACAGATGCATTTCTTTCTATCAGTGTTGCGCCACACAATAATACCGAGCGGTGCAAATTGATTGATTGATAGGAATGCGGGTCGCGTGAACCGAAAGTGACCGAAACCGAAACCTAAGTGACGGCTCTCGCTGACTTGGCAACCCTAGCGGCAGCGCGCTACAGATGGGGTTGCCAGATTGGGCGGGAAATATGGCCCAATCTGGCAACCCTGGCAGTGAATTGCGTCGTGTCTCTACGACATCGCGACGCAGAAGTATGAGGGCTCGAGGGGTCTGCGTAGTGACGGAGTCGGATTACGCATGACGGAGTCGGAGAAGCATAAACTACGCTTTAGTGACGGCTCTCGCTAGCACCCCCCCCTCCGCCCGCTGATGAGTCATATACCGTCATATACCGTCATATACCGTATACCGCGGTGTGATGTCAGAAAGGTATGACGGTATGAAAAAAATGATACCGCCCAAGCCTAGTACACGCATTATCTACGAGTCCAGCGCTGTCAGCCTGTTGCTACCGTGACCCGCTGTGCTTCCACGGGGGCCAGTAGCTCTGCCCACAGAACAGAGTTCAAAGGACCGCGCTTCATTTGATGTGGATGGCATTTGCTCTCCAGTTGTGGACTTTTTAAAGGCTTTAATGTTTGTTTATTTATTTCCCCGCTTGCTGGTCCGGTCGACTCTGTTTTCACACAGGTTGTTGTTCGACCGGGGGACACGCCTTCATGTTGTGGTCTCTATAAGGGTTATCTGTTTTATTCCATTGTTCCCTGCTTGATATGTAGGCCTTTTCAGCGGGGCTGGATAGTCACAACATCAGTGTTGACGTTGAGACGTTTTTTTTTTTATCAAGATGCGATGAACAGATCAATTCAGAAACATCGTCGTCGTTCAGCAGCGTGGAGGAAGTGTGCAACACCTCGCTCCGGGACGACCACGGGTACACTGTGGACGTTAGCCGCGTACCGACCAGACGTACTTTTCCCGCTATGAGGTTTTGTGGGTGCAGTTTGGAGAGAGGATCCGCCCCTCAGGACTCTTACAGGGGCTCTTACAGGGGCTCAGAAAGTCCTCCAGCAGAGGTGGTACTTTTCTGAGCCGCTCATAGCTAGTCGACGCTCCGTTGATAAGCCTCTCTTCCCTGTGGTGCGTACGCGACGACAAGGGGAGCTAATGCGTGGGCGTAGCCAAAAAAAAAAAGCCTGGGACTGAAAAAGTCCTGGTCGGTACATGGCTAATTCAAGAATGGAAATGTTGGACATTCGACTGTTCGAGCGGACCTCTCAGACAGTACTCAGGCTTTTCTGATCACCACCTCTCATCATATCGGGTGGTTCTCTTCTGTATGTTTTTGTTATTTATCAGAACGTTTCCTCAGTGTTCTCTTTGTGATTGGTTTATTGGGATCTCATTAGCTTTCTCCCGTTCTCTGACCAGTGTGTCGAAGCATTTGTTGAGGAATAATCTGAATTTCCTAATTGGATGGAATTAGTTTACAGACTTTTATAACTAATTGACTAATTGATTAACAGTTTTTGTGAGTGTGTGAGTGTTGTGTCTCGAAAATGTGTCTGTTTCTGTTATGGTTATTAATTTGCCGTTTCCCTCCTCCCATCAGTTTTCTCTTCAACTGTTATTATGTTTAAGTTGTAACTGTCAGTAAATACCTGATTCTAAGTCTGTCGCTTGACTTTTAACAATCAAACTGTCTGATTCCGTCTGATTCTGCGTGTTTTCCACTGATCCTAACAGTCATTCCTCTCCGTCTCTCTCTCCAGTGCTGGACATGGCCCGCCACGTGCCCCTGTACCGGGCCCTCCTGGAGCTCCTGAGGGCCATCTCCACCTGCACCGCCCTGGTGCCCCTGCTCCTGCCCCTACCCGGGGGCCCCGGGCAGGAGGAGCCAGACGACGACATGGACGACCAGGGCTCTGAGGGCCAGACCTCCGTAGGCATGTTGCTGGCCAAGATGAAGACCTGCGTGGACACGTACACCAACCGCCTGCGGTGAGTTGGAGAACACCGGCCTCACTATACTAAAGGTTTCTCAAGCGGTCCGGGTCGTTGTGGGAAGCTGCAGAATCTGTCGAGAAGTGGAATGGATCGGTTCAGACGTGCAGCTTTGTTTTAGATGGAAACTTTGTTCCAACAGATGTCAAGGAGCGGTCAATCAAGTTTCAGCCTAAATAAAAGGATATAGATAAGATGGATATATTCAGAGGAATATATCTATTATAATATCTATATTATGTTAACAATTAACATTAATCCTCAATCTTGGTGTTTCAGGCTAAAAATACATTTTACATTTATTCTCCCTCATTGATATTTTATTTGGTGATGGATTTAATAGAAACAGACTAATTAGTCAATCGCAGTCATCGGTTCTATAACCACCATCCAGCATGTTTTATTCTAATGGGGAGAATCCATTTTATTTCTCACAGCTACGGCTACATGTTCTTGAGCCTGTAGGCTATTGGCTAAAGATCTCTCAACGTGTTTCATACTCAAGGTGTGTAGATGTCTTGATTACAGTAGAGTCCAAATACAGCCGAGATGTAGTGCAGTAGAGAAGAGACCCAGTAGATTACAACAGAGTAGAATACAGCAGAGTACACACGGTAGATATATACACCCCCTCCTCCACACCACGGTTCCCCAGCCTGATACAACAGGAACGTGTATCAATATTGCATGGACTCTGAGCATGCAGGGAAGTCAATATTTAAACCCAGAGACTCATGTTGTGGAGGCCTGTTGTAGAGGCATGTGTACGTATGCCTCGCCACTCCAGTGCTGTAACCGCCCTTTAAGGAAGCCATTATCCATTTAAGCTCCCAGGACTCTTGGTTGACATTTGGAGGATGCGTCCGGAACGGCTCTTCCTGGGCAACTTGCAGTCTGGGATTGCATGCCGGTGCACGGCGGTGCATGCAGGTCACAGGGTCGACACCAGAGCTGCAGTCTTAGGGTGTTGATCCGGGGTAGTTCATTACACTCCCTGGAGTGAGAGCTGGCTCGCAGGAGAGCTATCTTCCAGCTCCATCTCGGCCTCCTGCTCTCTCTCCCCTTCCAGCTCGCGCTCTCTTTCCTACGCTCTCCTCTTCCAGCTCCATCTCCCCCTCCACCTCTATCTCCCCTTCCAGCTAGTCTGCTCCAGAACAGATGCATTGGAAAATGGATGGTGTTTATGCAGAAAATAAATGTTTTATGGGCTTAATGTGCATCTGTGCCAGTTTGAGAGAAAATGAAAACATTTGCAAATATCATAATTTATTTTCAGATGTATCTTCTGCGTGTGCGTGCCAGCGAATCACTTCTTCATCCTTCAAGTTTCCATCAAGTTTTTGTGTTGAGACAAATTTTCTCAGAATCTTTAATTTCCAATTGGCTGCCAGTCATGTGACGGAGCTATTGGCCCAAGAGTGGATTAAATTAAAGATCTTATGCAAGAAATAATTAGCATCCTTCAGGGCTAATGTTGAATTGCTTGGCAACATTTCAAAACGACTTTACTACTTGGGTGACCTCTCTCGACCTTGACGCGTCCCGCCTTGAACCCGCGTTCCCTTCAAACACACGCAGCCTTCTCTCCCCAACTCGCCCACTTCCAAAGTTTCTTGCCAAGAAACATTCAGAAATTGGGGTCCCGCCAAGGTCAAATCCAGCGGTCGGAAGAAGCAATGATTTGTGTTGGGAGTGTGCATGAAAGATATTTGTGGAGAATAAAAGCTGCTTCAGTTATTCCTCCGTGCCAAACCCGCTGGCAAATGATGCAGCCTCTTCATGTTTCTGTTGAAGCTGGTCTGCTCGGCTCCAAACCACCGTCTCCTCTTACCCACTGAGCCAGGCTTTATCTGTGGTTCATGCATTATGCATCCATCAATACATAGACAAAAGACACTTGTTTGTCTCTTGAAACCTTGTCAAAATGTCCCCTAGGTACTGAAATGGGGTTTTGCCCGTGAAAACAGAAAGTCGTATTTACTGTTTTGTCTTGTGAATACTTTATAATCCCCCTCTGCCTCTCCCAGGTCAAAGAAAGACAAGAGTAAAGTCTTGCCCAAGCCGGACAGCTCGGACCCGGAGCCTGAGGGCTTGTCCCTCCTGGTGCCGGACATCCAGAGGACGGCTGATATCGTCTACTCTGCCACCACAAGCCTGAGACAGGCCAACCAGGGTCAGCACGCACCCACACGCCTCGTCCTCGCATGCATACTCCCATATGCACGCTCTCACATGCTCACTCATACTCTTTGCTCTCTCTTTCTTACTCTCTCTCTGCCTCTTACTTCATCACGGACTGCATTTACATGCTGGAGCGTAATTGTGTAATGAACGTATCGAATGAAGATTGGATTCATGTAAACAGGTTTATTCGATCTGCTTCGCAACAAGGATCATCTCAGGATCGGATTAGCGAAGTCGATAGGATAGCTGGGCTTGAGCCGGTCCTAGTCGGCTATCTACCTGCATGTGTACTCTTATCTACCTGCATGTGTACTCTATCTACCTGCATGTGTACTCGATCGGATCGTATTACCGGGAGTTCGCGTCCTGCACATGCTCGAGAATTTCTGCCTGGGATTTCACCCGGTAGTGGAAGGAGAAGAGATAATACATAAGATAATATATAATTAAAATGCACAAAATGTACACTACTGTTGCCTCGCCAACTCCTTGTACGCCATTGTTGTTTGTATGCCGCCAGATAGTTTGTTGCTGCTGTTACGTCACCGTGAACCGGAAGTGGCTCTAGTACCACTTGTTGAAAGGGCTACAGCGCCACCTAGCGTAGCGGAGTCAGCCAGGTCTCCCACCATTATTCAGTCTGATCCGATGCATGTATACTCAGACAGGTGACAGCCCCCCCGTCGAGTGGCAACATCGTTATATGGCTTAATCCGATTCCGATCTGGTCCAACCATGTAACCGCAGTCATTATCTCTCTCTTTCTCTGGTGTGTTATACGTGTCCTGTGTTCCATGCACACAAGGTCCGTGACGGAAACCTTGGACTTTGTTGTCCAAGTTTAGCCAGAAGAACCCAAGTCCATGATGGACGGTCGTTATTTCAACCTCATTATGCCTCTGGCCTCTTGGAAACCTACACCACCCTCTGCACACATACAGCACCGCGTTATGATTGCTTTACAGGGTTCAGAGCCAGGTTGTGGTTCATTCTTGAATCAATCAATTCCTCATCCAGTCTGTAAAACGTCTTAAATAATGGTAAATCCCCCTACCCCATCCTTGGGTAGCTCTTTTGACCAGCCTACCAAAAAGTATTGATAAAGGGATTTAATCATTTCATCAAGATCTGGAAAACAATACCTATTCTTAAATTTTACATTTCCGAAGTGGGCACACGGCAAAGACTTAGGGATTCATTTACTTGAAGAATTACTTAAGTGCGCCTCAGTCTGCAGTTGGGAGGAGGAGATGTGGACGTGTAATTGGTTAATTAATGCTATTGGAATGGAGGGATGGAGAGAGAGAGGAGAGGAAACGTTTAATCTGGCAAAGCCTCGCTATCCCCGGGCCAACAACACGACAACCATAACCAGAAATATCGACAGTTGTAGACTCCTCTCTCTCCTTCTCCCGTCCTCCCTCTCTCCTACCATGGGCCCGGTAACAAACTCTGGTCATTTCATGCTCGGTGCATATCTCTCGCTCTCTCTCTGGTACTGGCAGAGGAGGGCCTGTGAGCACCATAAACCATCTATATGTAAGTGGTCGGTTAATTATGTCCATGTGAGAACCCTTCCATCTAGCCATATATTCTCCCACCTCCCGTCCACCGTTTATTACCACCCGGAATAGGCCAACATTTTACTTTATCTCCCCTAACCATGGCAGCTTGAATGTGCCTGTGAAGCGGGCTGTGTATGGGTATGTAGGAGGTTATATATATTCAGCAGAGGGGAAGATGGGGAAATAACCTACTGAGATAAAAAGCTTCTATTTATCATTATGGTTGCGACTATACAATGCAACTTAAATCTATATGTTGGCCGTTAAAATGAACTGATCAGCGGCGTTCTGCATGAAAGAAATGGTCTATGGTGACCTTCTCTACCCTGAGATGAATATAAAAGTTGTTTGGGGTGTTTGTTAGCTTCTGTTGGGACACAGAGTACCAAAAACTATTTTTGAATGTACGAGTATTGTACTTTTCTCTCACTATTTCACTATTTGTCACCCTTCCTCTTCTCTCCCACTCGCACTCTAACTCCTGCTTTGTCATTCGTTCAATTTCTCCTCCTTCGTTGTAAATCTCTCGCCCACTCCCTCTCTGCCTCCCTCCAGAAGAACTTTAGTCTTTTTCACCTACGTGTGTGGAATCTTCAACTGGCCGTTTATCTACCGCGTTCAAACGTGAAAGCGTCACATTCTTCAGCCCACAAATGGTCAAACGCGTGTGACTTTATGGCTAAAGACGAGGAGTTATATTCTCTCTCTCTCTCTCTCTCTCTCTCTCTTAACCCTTCTCTCTCTCTCTCTCTCTTAACCCTCCCCTCTCTCCCCCTCCAGAGAGGAAGATGGCTGAGTCGTCCAGGAGAACGTCCAGCCGTCCCAAGCCGCTGTCCGTCCTGCGATCCCTTGAGGACAAATACGTCGCGGCCATGAAGAAACTCCAGTTTGGTAAGCGGGGATCGAGTCACTCGGGTGTCTGTTTTCTGCACGGTACGTGTCAGACATCCAATCCAATATTTGGATATAAATATGGACGTTGAGTAGACGGAGGCTCTCCTGCTGGGGAGAACAGTGTCGACTGCCTGCTCTCCCATGTGTGCATCCCTGGAGAAAGACACTCGCTCTCTCTCTCTCTCTCTCGCTCTCGTTCTCATTCGAAACTTCCTCTCCTCTTTCCGACCATCTTATCCTCTCCCTCTCCTCTCTCCCTTTCCTTTTCTTCCTCCTTCTCGTTATCTTTCCTCTTTTCCCCCCTCACCTCTCTCCTCTCCTCTCCTCCTCTCCTCTCATCTCCCGTCTCTCCTCCTCTACTCTCCTCTCCTCCTCTCTCCTCTCCTCTCCCCGTCCCTCTCCTCTCCTCTCTCCTCTCTCTCCAGGGATGTCTGGACTCATTCTAATGCGTTCCTCTCTCATGCTTGTATTTGTGATCAGGATGACGTGTGATGTAACCATGAGTGACATCAGAGTAAACAGGTCCTCTCCCCCCCGTCTGGACTGAATAACATGACAGGGAACGGGGGAGATGAGGCGTGACGTACCGCCGGGCGTACAGAGATAGCGGGCTGGATCGCAACCAATGCGCCAGCAGGACGCCTGAGCTCAATCTTAAATGTCGATAAATCCAGACGACTTTATTAATTTACGCTGATTTGATTTGCAGTGATTTAAAAACAACAACAAATGAGATGAGTAATCAGATGACGTTGTTGTCCATGATATTGCTTCAGGTTATTATTACCCTAAACGTCAAATTAAAGTGTCAGTAAACATAAATGGTTTAAGACTAGCTAGACCCGTGTTCGGGGTGTCTGGGTTTGAATCCTAATCTCCAGCGTCTAACTGTAGGCATCCTTGATCAATCAATCAATCAATGTATTATTTAAAGTGCAGTCTCACCATGGAAATGGTGTCAGAACACTTCTGGATAATAACATCAATACATTGATAAAGCAGAGTGATACGGACATAACAGAGTGGACTGAAATAGTGAGAGGAAAACAACAAGTTACAGCAAGAATTGACTTCAATAGTGAAGGAGGACAGGAGGTTACAGTCCACACTGATGACATTGATGACGGTCGCCACGGATATAAGCATGTGCAGAATGTCTCAATGGAAATGAAATGAATATTAATGAGCGTATGGGTATGGTCACAAGCTGCTCCGGGCCAACAGTGACTGATAACCACCACCTCTCTCTCGCTCTCGCTCTCCCCCCTCCTCCAGACACCTTTGAGATGGTGTCGGAGGACGACGACGGTAACCTGGTGTTCAAGGTGAGCTACCACTACATGTCCCAGGTGAAGAACGCCAGCGACGCCAACAGCGCGGCCCGGGCCCGGCGCCTGGCCCAGGAGGCGGTCACGCTCTCCACCTCCCTGCCCCTCTCCTCCTCCTCCAGCGTGTTCGTCCGCTGCGACGAGGAGCGCCTCGACGTCATGAAGGTACGCTCCCCTCGGGTTCTCCTCTCTCTTTAGGTTCTCGTCCCGACGCTCTCCTCCTCTGGATTCTGCTCTGTGTGTTCTCCTCCTGTTCGCCACTCTGCTCCTCATCTGTTCGTGTCTCGTCTGCTCCATGCTGAGGTTCTCCTGCATATGTTCCTCTATGTTCTCTTCTGGTCTCCTCTTAAGGGCTGTTTATGGTCCCACGTTCACCAACCCAAGGGGCTTACGGACCCCTTACGTTCTTGCGTACCCTCCTTGCGTCCACCACGAGGGCCTGACGTGTGCCTCCCAGAAATTGTAACCTTCCGTTGAGGAGACGCAGCCGCAAGGGCTGTGAATGGTCCGCTCACTAAAACCCCATGCAGAACCATAAAGGTTCAGGACTGCGTCAACGCGTCTGCGTGGTTGTTGCATTACGTGAACGCAGGACCATAAACAGCCCTGAAGTGTTCTCCTCTTCTGTTCTCTCTTTTCCTCTTCGTGGTCCTGACGTTCTCCTCTCTGTCCTCCTGCTCCTGTGGGTGCTGGTGTCACTTAGTTTTACTAATGGTAATGAAGGAGCTGCCCGTAGCTCATTCAATACCGACCACTAGCTCTCGAGATTATCCAATATACATTGGTCATTAAAGAATGAATTATGAACTAACTAACCCTGACGGATCAATTAATTGGACATAACCTTGAAGCATCCGTTAGAATTGTAATTTAATATAATCTCTTTAACGAAGTCGTGATAGGGTTGGACTGCGTTTAAAACGGTGTATTGTTGGAACACAACATACACTTTCTCATACATAATAAGCGGCCACTGAAAGGGACAAAAGTCACTCTGACTAGAGAGCAGTGGGCAACGTCCCCCCCCCCGTGTG
>OMLJ01114264.1:0-10808 GCA_900302595.1 Gadiculus argenteus
CGCGCACCTCCATACAAAGTCAACGTATAGACGCGTTCCAGGTGATAAGCGCCTGGAACGCGTCTATACATTGACTTTGTATGGAGGTGCGCGCCGCCCGCCGCTTTCGGTGTGAACGCGGCATTAGCCGCGGAGCCGTCGGCCACCAAAGTTGCCGATGCTAGCGTTAACATCACCCGACTTGTATGACGACGTTGCGTTTATCGTTTTATGTAATGGTTTTAATAGTGCCGTTCAGCTGCCGTTCGGATGTTGTTGGTGTGCAGTGCGACGCGGTGCTGTTTGTGTGAACGGTTCATCTGATAAAGAGAGCGATGTTGCCATTTCATTCAAGCAAAGCGTGAAGCTAACACGCTAGCCGCCGCTTGGACCGGTGTACACAACATAGATTTCCCAACCGTGGCAGCAGCAGCAGCTTATGACATATACGAGGCCACACAACCTTCTGTTTTTTGTGTATGAGGTATTTAACAATGCACACTGAAAGGTCAAATAAAAATACTGTATTTGCAGGGGTTTTTTCTACATAACTCACTAAACCTAGAAAACTAAAACGATCGTTTCTATAAACGGATCCAGAAATTGAAATGCCAACACTGTCTTGCATTGCTATTTTGCAGCACCATGTACTGTATTTATAAATGATTATGAGATATACGAGGCCACACAACCTTCTGTTTTTTTGTGTATGAGGTATTTAACAATGCACACTGAAAGATCAAATAAAACTGTATTTACAGGATTTTTTTCTACATAACTCACTCAACCTAGAAAACTAAAACGATCGTTTCTATAAACGGATCCAGAAATGTAAACGCCAACACTTGTCTTGCATTGCTATTTTTGCAGCACCATGTACTGTATCTATAAATGATTATGACATATACGAGGCCACACAACCTTCTGTTTTTTTTGTGTGTGTATGAGGTATTGAACAATGCACACTGAATGATAAAATAAAAAGGTCTCAGAAAAAAAGACATATTTACAGGATTTTTTTCTGCATAACTCACTCAACCTAGAAAACTAAAATGATCCTTTCTATAAACGGATCCATAAATTTAAACGCCAACACTTGTCTTGCATTGCTATTTTGCAACACAACCTTCTGTTTTTTGTGTATGAGCTATTGAACAATGCACACTGAAAGATAAAATGAAAACATCCCAGGAAAAATATGTACAGGATTTATTTTTTTTACATAACTCGCAATCGTTTCTGTAAACGGATCCAGAAATTGAAACGCCAACACTTGTCTTGCATTCCTATGTTGCAGCACCATGTACTGTATCTATAAATGATGTGCTAAAATCTTGTCATTGTTTTTCTAGGCACCAGGAAGAAAGGGTAACCTGAGACCGGCCGCTTATACCACACGTTTGACTGGATCTGCTGCATCTGTTTGGTGATTAAACCTATGAGGCTCAACTCGCTCTTTTGACACCCGTGTTCCGGAGAGAGCCAGGGTGTGCAGTGAAACGCTACCCGGCATGTTGTGTGGTGTGGCTTTGGAGCAGGACTGGCTGCCCATGCCCAACATGTTGTCGCGTTAGTTGCAAGTGGAGAGGACCAGCAGGACTTAAAACAGAGCAATTATCAACATTAATGACCTTGTGCCCTATTTTGCTCAGCTCACTTGCATTGTTTATCTATGAATAACGTGACATTACCACAGCAGGCAGAATTATTTCCTCCAAGAAACACTTAACACTAACTTTGCTCTACAGTTTTGGAGCTGACGCATCCAGAACTCCCACATGAGTTGATGTTACTCATTCGTTTACAAATAAGGTTGAACCCTGCATCCTCCCTGAATACTTGGGCCTTGCCATTACACACTCTCTACCCAGTATTTAAAACTATCCTGCATGCTAGCCTTTGGAACAAAACTTAGCCAACTCGGAGATGAAAGATAACCAGTGGATTCCTCAACTTCACAACAATCTGAATAATTTGTAAAGGACGAACCAGAACCTGGAGGGCAACAATTAGGACTGGCCTGCGTTATTTTGGCGGTGTTATCCTTCACATACTTTGCAGCCCAATAGGAACAAAACACAACCTATTGGCCTGTTCATCATGAGTGCCGGAGAGCTGCACCATCTGGACTACCACCTTACCGAACACGAACTGATGGGGATGGACACGTTCATCCACCGCATTGACTCCACAGAGGTGATCTACCAGCCACGCAGGAAGAGGGCAAAGCTGATTGGGAAGTATTTGATGGGGGACCTGCTGGGGGAGGGGTCGTATGGGAAAGTAAAGGAGATGCTGGACTCTGAGACACTGTGTCGCAGGGCTGTCAAGATACTGAAGAAGAAGAAACTGCGGAGGATTCCAAACGGGGAAGCCAATGTGAAAAAGTAGGTAGCTCTGTGCTTCTCCATTCGCTGAACTTTTCCTCTTTTATTGTTCAATGTTTTGTGAACTTGTCGTTACTTTGGCAAAGCGTTGATTTACTAATGAAGGTCTCACCCACTCAATATACTAATGGGTACAGGATCAGGAACATGTTGGTTGATTGATTCACATTGTCAGGCTAAGACTACTCTAAAAATAATGCTCAATGATGTACCGTGAAGGCAAACATTAGATGTGGGAATTACAAAGTAAATCATATTTAATGCAGAAAGATAGTCATTCTGCGTGAGTGTAACCATATCGGTCTGCTGGAATTGAAGACCAAATAGACGAGATCTTTTTTACATCTTTAGCCTCATCTAAAAAATAGTCCCATTAGCCACACCCAAGTATTTTTTTTATCAGAATACTATACCAAATAAATACTAGTAGTACAAGTAGTACTTTTTTTTTTTGCGTTTGCAAATACCATTTAGTGTTTTTCATCTAGCCTGCCTTGTTCTTCACTATTGTATTACAGGTTTATCTTGCAACACAATTACTTGATGATAATCTAGCTGATGTGCTGGTGGTTTTAATCACACATCATTGGTTAAATATTCTTCTGGTTTTCGCTGCGGGCCTGTGCTAAATACAGAAGAAGCTCTAGCAACTGTCAAATGAGTTCACGCTGAAAGACTAGAGATCTGTGATGTTTTTTAGGCTGCAGTTGCTCAACCACTAGAAACAATTCTCCCAGAGCTACATGGGTCGTGGGGAAGTGTATTTCTTGGGTCCCTTCCTTTCATTCAGATATGATGGCAAATCAATTGGATGTGCTTTGACTAAATACCATTGTTATCTATTACACATCTTTTACTGGTTATGCAGCTTATGTTTTTCCGGCTACATATTTCATGTTTCTACTGACTATATTGTCCTACGTCTGAGATGGTTCGGAGGCCCCACCCCTGCCAAGGCCGGCATGGGTAACAGACCATCCCCAACGTCTCCTACTGTCAACACCTCTGAATTTGACTTGCTCACACTCTTATTACGATCCTTAAACAGCGGGTGATTTATTGCGTTAGCTACTATGGAATGTAAGCGACATATTCTGCAATTTCAAAGTTAGGCCCGAACTCTGAACATGGCAAAACGTCTGCAAGACTTGGGGTGCCTTTGGAGCAGGGAGCAGTTGTTTGAGTGTTGGTGCAGGAGTTGTTTCCATTTTGCTGAGTGGGGAAATCCTTCCAGCGGGGTACTTATAAACCGAAGGCAAACAGGGTCATTTGAACCAGGAGACTGCAGAAGGACTGCAGCAAGCGCAATGCTCTCGACACTAAACGCTGACTCTGCCTTCTTGTTTTTTTTTTTTTTTTCAGTTTGTTCTTTTAAAAGCGGCGTTTAGTGTATATATTTTGGGGTATTTTTCCGAACATTGCTGTTGGTTTTCTGGGGGCGGGGGTGTTTTTATCAGTGCAGAAAAACAAAGTGAAATGACTGAGACCACCTGATAAGAGATAACGCCCTACAACAGCCATCGTGCGAGAGGCCAGTGAGTTCAGAGACATGCCGGCAGAATGGGGACACTCTGGTGATCGCAAATTAGTTTGAGCTGTTTACGTGTGATCCAATACAATTGGTTTCCTTTTAAGTCGCAGTTCCGCAGGTGATGTTTAGCTCTTCCTCCAGCAGTTTTAGTCTGTCTGCCTGCATTACGTTCTTACTTAAAGGTGCAGTGGGGAGCATTTAGTGGCATCTAGTGGTGAGGTGGCAGATACAAACTGAATACCCCACCCACATCCCCTTACCCCTCCCCTTTCCAACAACATAGGAGGTGTATACGGTGGCCTCTACTTGCCTGTAAGGTGCTTTCAAAATGAAGTGATCATCCAAGTGATGAGGTTCCTTTGTTTATAAAACTAGAGGTCATAGCTTAGTAGTGATTAGTGCAAAAAAAAAGCTAAGGCACTTGCCCAGTCATTTGTTCTCATGAAATGTATTGCAGTGGGAAGGTCGGAGAAAAAGGGTCAGATGGAAACACGGTGACTGCATCATTGCATTTTGTTTTTCATCAATAACTGTCACAACAAAAACTGTTTCACAGCCCATTTTCAGTTCAGCATTTCCTCTGAAGCTTGAGTCAGCAATAAATATATATAAAATAAATAATTTGATTGTACTATTAGGTAATGTGCATAGACATAGATGCATGGATTTGTAGAAAGTTGAGAAAGTTTTGAACACTTGAGTTGACAATATTTAATAAATATGCACCCATTGAATATGGATCTGTGTGGATTTTGTTATTTTTTTATTATGTTGGCCAATGATGGGAAATATATCTGGATGTTTTAGGATGACCTAGATGTTCTTATTTCATATTCATATTTGAACACAATTCATGGTTTTTTGTATTAATATATTAGATTTCAATTTGTCAATACCTCAAACTGCCTGAGGGTCTTTAAGCATATTATCTAACCTCACCTCCTGTGTTGTTTTCATTTACAGGGAGATTCAGCTGCTAAGAAGACTCCTGCACAAAAATGTGATTCAGTTGGTGGATGTGCTGTACAATGAAGAGAAACAGAAAATATATCCTTTTGTTTGTGTGTCTTAGTCTGTTCTGATTTGAATTATTGCATTAGGTTATTGGTTTTAAGTATGATGACACAATCATCAATATATAAAATATTTGTATTTTATGCATTTAAATAATACATATTGTATAGGTATGTTGAAATGTGTATCTTTATTTGATAGAAATTAATACTTGGCTATTTTACTGTCCCTTCGGGGGTGGCTATTTTCTGCCTGTGTACTTGACTTCATTATGAATTAGCCACATCATTAAAAGGTGTTTAGAACATCCCTTGACTCTCTGGACGTACGTATATGGTGATGGAGTATTGCGTATGTGGGATGCAGGAAATGCTGGATAGCGTCCCAGAGAAAAGGTTTCCAGTATTTCAAGCTCACGGGTAAGTGTCTTTCCTTGGGCCTCTATCTCTCCCCTTTCTCTCCCTCCCCTGTCTGCTATTATGAGTGTAAACCTTTCTGTTGCCTCTACTCCAGGCCTAAGTTTAGATTCCACTCCGCCGGGCCCCTCAGAATAACTTTCCACAGGTTTCCAGGGGACGTCTCGTCAGTAGTATGAATGCTTGTTAGCCAGTTCACTCGTGGTAACCTCGAAACGAATGTTCTCTGTGAAGAATGCAATTTGTTGTTCATTAATCATGTATAGGTATTTGTTTTGTGCAATTCCTGATACTTGAGTTCTCATCATCTTTCCTATTTATTTGCTTTTCCCTACTAGGTACTTTTGCCAACTCTTAGACGGCCTTGAATATTTGCACAGCCAGGGAATAGTTCACAAAGACATTAAACCCGGCAACCTATTACTGACCACGGACGGAGCTCTCAAGATCTCCGACTTGGGCGTAGCAGAGGTAGGTTCACACTGAACACGGCACTCGCATGAACAGGTATAACAAGACCGCCTGCCCCTGTTGTGTGGACTTCTGTTTTCATTGAGACACGGCATGAATTGTCCCATTGGGAATAAAACTCCTTACCCTAGCAAGTAGTACTAGTAGTAAAGTAGTACTTCACTGATTTGCATTAAGCTTTGTATAAATAGAAACCCAGTAGTATTTTTTTTAATGATGGTGCATCCCTCCCTCACTTTTCCCTGAGAAGGGAAAGCTCTGCATTTCTTTGATGCATTCTTTTTTTTTATTTTATTTTTTTTGCATCATTTGCAAACCCAATTCCAGAAAGAAATGCAGAGCTTTCCTTTCTCAGGGAAAAATGAGGGAGGGATGCACAATCATTCAAAAAATACTACTGGGTATCTATTTATACAAAGCTTAATGCAACTCGGTGACGTACCCCTTTAATTCTGTGTAAGATCATCTAGGATCATTTAATGTCGATTTTTAAATCCCCCTCACTCTCTTGATCCCAATTCGTGGTTAAGACCTTTTCTCTGCCGCTCTGCCAGTCGAATACTGATGTCGCCTGTCAGTCGCCTGCCCCCAACCCTGTCTCATTATCGCTCTATCTCTGCCCACTATCTCTCCCCCCCCGCCAACGCAGGCCCTCCATCCATTTGCAGAGGACGATACGTGTCGCACCAGCCAGGGCTCCCCGGCCTTCCAGCCCCCAGAGATAGCTAACGGCCTGGACACGTTTTCAGGGTTCAAAGTAGACATCTGGTCCGCTGGAGTAACACTGTAAGTTAGGTCAGCCCTCCAGGGCCGTGGCCCTTGTTGAATTGATGTGACTGTCATGTTGTTGGGTTTCTCTCAGTGCCGCCTCCTCAAAAGGATGCAAAAATATCCGGGAGACAAAATCTGAATTTCTGTCAGTCTATATATGGGGCAGATGGATACCCGTATCGTGATGTGATCTATGAGGAATGGTCCTCCCACTGTGCACCTAGCTTCACACCCTTATAGCCGCGTACCCACCAGGATTTTTTCAGTCCCAGGTTTTTTTTTCTTTTGGCTACGCCCACGCATTAGCTCCCCTTGTCGTTGCGTACGGCACAGGGAAGTCCGAGAGGCTTACCAACGGAGCGTCGACGAGCTACGAGCGGATCAGAAAAGTACCACCTCTGCTGGAGCACTTTCTGAGCCGCTGTAAGAGTCCCTGAGGGGCGGATCCTCTATCCAAACCACACCCGCAAAACCTCATAGCTGGGAAACTACGCCTGGTCGGTACGCGGCTATAATCTCATGTCAAAAAATCTCATGTCAAAGTCATGGGTGTGGGCAGGGACAAGATCTCTTGTACTTCCTCCCTTGACTCGAGCAGGGGTTCTGACTATCTCTTTCCCCCCACGACCTGTGCAGATACAACATTACGACAAGTCTGTATCCCTTCGAGGGGGACAACATCTATAAGCTATTTGAGAACATTGGGAAAGGAGACTACAGCGTTCCCGAGGAGTGCGGCCCTCTCCTGTCAGACCTGCTGAATGGTGAGTTTTTGCTCTGCGTCAGCTCGTCTGTCTCTGCCTCTGTCTCTCGACCCCCTCTCTCTCAATCCCTCTGTCTCTCGACCCCTCTCTCTCTCTCTCCCATCTCTCGTCCCGCCAAGTTGGCCCCCGGGTTTTCATTTCAACAAGGCTCTCTATTTTCAGCTTACAGTGCTGGCTTGTTTACGACCACATACCTAAGAAAATGGCTGTTGCAGAGCGATTCTCCCTCTGAATGCTTGTCAGGTACTTTCAGGGCTCCCGCTCTCATTGTTATGACAGGTGATGCCCCTAAACTACAGCACTTTCTACCCAGTCGGAGGGAAAAACGGCTTTGCCCGTACATCACCAGTAGGTGGTACTGCAACCCTAACGGGGCCCCTCTGACTCACTCCATCAGAGACCTCCCACTGACTGTTAGAGCTCCCTCCATCTGCTGACGTAGTCTCTGTTGATCTGGGGCCAGCCACGGAATACTAAACACCTCACAGTGGAGGCAGGGCTGCTGCTGCCGCTGCCACTGCTCACAGGTGGAATGGTGCAGTGCCTTTCCACGCAAAGGGTGGGGGGGGAAAGAGAGAGGGAGCACTGCCCGACTGGCCCCAGGCCAATACACGGTTCGGCAGTTTGACGTAGCCAGCCCAGACCTTTTACCCAGACTTTTAATCAGCCATTTGTCTGGATTTTTAACGGTTATTATGAATCATCGTGTGACCTTGTGACTGTTTGGAGGAGAGAACTATCCTGCTTTGCATTAATTTCCCAGAACATAATTTTTTATCAGATTGTCCTTTTGACTCTCCCATCTACATTTGAAATTGCGTAATCACATTTCACTAGCATTCAAACATACTATCCGTTACATAAAGCTGTGTTACATAAAGCAGCATATGTTGTAAATCCATAGGCGATGCACGGTCACGTGGCGATGCACAGTCACGTGGATCGTGTGCGAGTGTGTGTGACGTCGGTGTGTGTGTGTGTGTGATGACGCAGCACCTTGAGAGCTCGTCGGCCCGTAATTACGCGGTTCTAAAATAAGCCCGGTGCTCACAAAAGGTGTCCTTCAGCGCTCTGATCATCACGGAGTGTGAGTCCGGCGCACGGTGCCCACACTCTGCCTTAGCGGTGGGGCTCTCTCTCTCTCTCTCCGTCGACCTCCCCGCAACAGATCAGCACCCTCCGGCTTTAACGGCGCTCTCATCCAAGTCGTGTGTCACTAGGGGATGGGATCGGGGTGATGTACGGGTGAGAGCCGAGTGGCTGTGGCGCGGGCGGGGTCTTAACGGCACCTGCTGGACGCGTCTCGATTGCCCGTGTGCGGCGATAAAGGTTTAATGGACGAGGCTCACGGCGTGCGTTTAGTCGTTGAGTGTATTCATCGCTCGACTCGCGTTGGACCTTTGCCATTTCCACGTACGCATGCGGACGTACCCTGATTCACAAGTACACACACGCACGCACGCACGCACACACACACACAGAGACACAGCGTAAAACCAGATTTGCATGCTGTCTGTCTTTGTTTTCCAGGAATGCTGGAGTATGAGCCGGTCAAGAGGTTTTCCATACAGCACATAAGGCAGCACAAGTGAGTCTTTCGTTTACTCCAACGTGTTTGGTTTTATACGTTTGCACATTTGCATTTATTGTTGCACCGGCCTGGAAGTTGTTGCCTCATGTTCTTCTGAGAGAGCCCTGGTTACAGGGTAATACCGGTTCATTCAGGTCTAAGAGTCTTTGCATGTTTGTCCTGTTTGGGATCAGGCTCATTAACTCTCATTAGGCTTCGTTATTGATCAGTAGAAGTCTTTCTTACAGCAGGCTGTGTTGTTTTGCGACCGTTTTAAGGGTGGCCAAGGGCCTCGATATTGAGCTCTCTGTCTCGTGTTCCACAAAAAGAGGAAAATGCCCCCGGATACATGCATTTTACACTTTGAATAGTTTCCTACAAAAAATATTTTAAAAGGAAATTCATAGTACTTATCTTTCCCTGTCTGAATCGCCTTTGAATTCATAAAACGGTTACATTTGTAACTATAGTATCACGTGGGATTGCTGTGTGGACGTCAGAGGCTTTCAGATCCTCTCATAGAACAGCACTTCAATGTAGCCTCAAGGTTTCTGGAGTCACAGTGCTTCCATGGGATGACGGTCGCCTGCAAACCAAGTGGCTCCAACGTTGCACAAAGTTTTGAGGACATGACAGCATAGGATTTGAATGTTTCCTGTAACCGTCACATTTGCCCGCTCATTTTTTTGGCAGAGGTTTTCTGCAGGTTTAATCTTTACCTCGGCCGGTGTAGCGAGGAATTGAAATACCGGTTATGGAAACCAGAGAGGGAACAGGAACTGAAAAGATTCCAGCACAAAACGAGCGCTGAGACTTTACAACTAATTAGACTCAAGTTCAGCACAAGACGAGACGACACATCAGACCTTTGCACGGTTGACTGCATCTTGTTAATTAGTTGTCAAGATTTGGACCGGGATCTCACTGGGTTATATATGATTTTCAGTCCTGGCTGTTAAGTTAACTTGTCTCTTTTGCGTCGTCGCTTAAAGGCGTTATTTGCGTTTGCCGCAATGCAGAGGAGCAACAAAGAATTGAGTAAAATCACCACACCTCATGAAAACCATAGCTTCAGGGAGCCGACCAGATGGAAAGAGTTTCTCAGCACCGATAACGCCAATGAAATGGCTTCCTGCACACACTGATCGTCTGTCTAGCTATCTCCAGATAATGCTTGGCTTTTGGTGGCGTAGACCGCCGTTGCCAAAAAGCACTTCAAAACTTGTCACAGAGCTCGCCT
Organism: Gadiculus argenteus; assembly: GCA_900302595.1. Taxonomy (NCBI): domain Eukaryota; kingdom Metazoa; phylum Chordata; class Actinopteri; order Gadiformes; family Gadidae; genus Gadiculus; species Gadiculus argenteus. The sequence goes on from OMLJ01114264.1 coordinate 10,144, forward strand.
TTCTCTTTGCGCCATAATGAGAATCCACTCTGGTGGTAGATCTATTCTCGTCTCCTTTGGGAGGTTCCCATCGTTTTGATTAGCAATGCGTAACCCAACCTAGTAGACGCTAGCACTTTAACTAGGCTACATGTGAACTAGCATAGACCTGGGGAGAGGAGTCCCAGTACCTGAACAATGTCTGTGTGACAACTAGGGGGTGTAACTAAACACAAAAGTCTAGATTTGGTACATACCTCTGTTTTTAAGTCACAGTTCGGTGTGTTTTTCGGTACAGCAGGGTTAAAAGAAAAGATTTGATTTCTTAAATTATATCAAAACAAATGCCTTACGCACATGAAAAGTCATCAAATACAATCAAGGATAAAAACACAATAAAGTCCAGGACTTGTTTCCATTGTGGTCCCAGACACAAAACATCAAGGTGTGTGTGTGTGTGTGTGTGTGTGTGTGTGCGTGTCGGTGTGTGTGCGTGTGTGCGTGTGCATGTGTGTGTGTGTGTAGGTGTGTGCATGTGTGTGTGCATATGTGTGCGTGTGCTTTTCTGTGTGTGTGTGTGTGTGTGTGTGAATGACTGCTTTTCTGTGTGTGTGTGTGTGTGTGAATGACTGCTTTTCTGTGTGTGTGTGTGTGTTGTGATAACGATATATAGAACAAAATGTTTA
>OMLJ01114265.1:0-13728 GCA_900302595.1 Gadiculus argenteus
CAAGCTGCCGGGCTGAGAGTCCAAATTTGGTTGCCCCCTTTAGCTGGTCTTCCATCAGTGCAATTAGTGGCGAGACAATGACGACCATTGGGTTTTCACTGATTCCCATGCGTTTCGCAACCAGCGGAGCTAACTGATAAATTACACTTTTACCATATCCGATCGGCAAAACCCCTACAACATCTCTCTTTAAAATGAACGACTTCAGTGCCGTTATCTGCTCGTTTTTTAAAGTGAAGTTCAACTCCAAATCGTTCAATGTACATTCCAAAGCGGATTCGAAGGACTTGTCTCTGTCTACGGTAGCAGCAGCCATTTTTTCGAGCAGAAAGTAAACAATGGTCGCAACTCTGACGTTGTTGAACGTGAGCCCGCCCACTGTCAGTCACACCATGATGTGATTGGATGGCAGATTCTTTGCCATCGCTCTGATTTCTTGATCTGAGAGGTGCTAGACTGAAGCTAGCGGCAAATCAATTTACCACCGCTAGGGGCAGTCTAGATCTCTAGGCTAAGACTATCGTGCTCTGGGACACGATTCAATAGATTAATAACGTTTGTGTGCATGAACACGATATGGCGTGATACCGGGCTGGGACGCTTCTTTGGCCCAATGTTTAGATTTAGTATTCTAGCAACAGATGTGCCTCTGCGCAGCGCTGTGACGGGACACCGGGTACTGCGATCGTCCCTTCCTCCTCCTCCTCCTCCTCCTCCTCAACGCAGACGTAAACAAAAGCAGGACGGCCGCAGGCTAACGGTAGCAAAACATCTGGGTCACACAAAGATATGCTGACCATCTGCATGTTTGTCCTTTTCTGCTGGGAAAGAAACTTAAAAAAAAAAGAAAAAAAAAATCGACAGAATGACCACATAAAGCGCCCGATATACACGCTGGTGTGGAGTTGAGCTCAACGCTCGACTGGAGAAGAGCCAACAGGGTCGAAACGGTGCTGTTCACTTTTTATTAATACATTTAAAATGGGGCTTAAGCAGTTCTGCGGACATTACATTTCATTCAGTATTACTTTATTTGTGTGTATCTGAGTTTGCCAGAAGGTGGGATGTGCACACAGCTACTTTTTTAACATTGTAAAGTTGAGCTCACCCATACGTGAAACTATGAGAATAATACATAAAAAAATACAAATATATCAATCATATTTTGTATCATGTCTGTGTTTTTACATCTGTGGTGGGTCACAATTTCCCCATCAACAAAGTTGTGAATTTCCACTTCATGTCTTCATTAGTTAGAACGAGGCCAGACCCATTTCTCTTAATCCTACAGTTTGAGTTAGTGTTATACAACCGGTGGAGGTGGAACATCACCGGAGACAGAAGGTGAGACAGACGAGAGGAGCACTACTTTGACCTGCTGAGTAAAGGGTGGGCGATTTTCCATTCCAAGCGTGGCGTGGTTTAAACCCGGGGGTGAGCGGTCCCATACGTCTATGTTTAACTTCTGCATTCATGAGGATTGACCTGGTGACCTCTTCCACGTATCAGGGCATTGAACGGCAGAACATGGCAGTTTAAATAAAGGAGCCGGCCATAACAAAGGGAGACCCTGGGTGTTATGTAAGCGGTGACATTTCACAGGGTGTCAGTTGGTGAATTTAATTTTGCATTCGGTATTTCACCTTCCCGATCTGGGATCATTCTAACTATCGGCTCAGAGCCTGGACCAGAACCAGAGTAAGGTCTTGTTACCTGCGGTATGAGATATACGGTCAAAAATTAACGCTGGAGACGAGATTGGAGCGTTCAGAAGGTGATTTGAATAAGAGCATTCACTCAGATGCCGGTCCCCACGGTGTCCTTTTGACACCTTTGCACCTTGTCTAAGAAGGTTGGTATCTGGATGGACAGGATGTTTAAGCGGTCATATTTTTCTTTGCAAATGTGCAAAGAAACAAAGAGCAAAACTCTGCACCACTCGCTGAAACAAATATGAAGTGAAGTGAAATTAAATGTCGGGTTCACCCAGATCGAGCTGCTCTGCAATCAGACTTAAATCAATTTTATAAAAACGTTTATAGACTAAAACATGCTAAAATTCTCCAGATAAGAAAGACATTTTCTTCCGTTTTGAAGGATATAATCACGGACGGAGGATACTGGTTGCATTCCATTGCATAGAATAACAATCTTATCTAAAAGCGCACACACACCCCCGTACGTGACGGAACTCAGTCTTGGATAATATTTTAAAAGATGCATGCACACACATCACTGTAAGCCTAGTTTATACTTCTCCGACTCTGTAATCCAACTCCCGTCACTACGCAGACCCCTTGAGCCCTCACACTTCTACGTCGGGATGTCGGAGACGAGACACAATTCACCGCCAGGGTTGCCAGATTGGGCGGGAAATACGGCCCAATCTGGCAACCCTAGCTGCAGCGTGCTGCAGTTCACCGCCCGATGGATCTTATATGTTGACTACTAACCATATAAATAGTGTTGGAAATTAACTTCCAAAGCTTTTCAAATCTTACGTGGTGTTCTATTAGTCCTTAATGTGCTTAATGTAGAAAGTAAATAAGGTGCAATCGGGGAAAGTGATTGCGGAAACGATTTTGTTAGAGGACCAATCACAGCCCTTGCCATCTCCGTCTCCCCTCGACGGAGTGACAGACACTTAAAAAACATTTCACGCAGACAGAGACGACGCAGAGGCTCTCCGTCAGGCTCTCCGGCTACGGAGAGGGCTGTGCGTAGCCGACGTACATCACTTTACGGAGAAGTATAAACCAGGCTTTAACCCTTTAAAAACAAGAACAATCAGATTAAGAACGGGGAGCGGGACGACCAACTCACCTGCTTTTTATCCTGCGTCTCCATGACGACCAAAGCCACTCAACATGCTCCTCCTGTGGCCCACACGCACACACACACACTCACACACACACACGCACACACACACACACACACACACACCAGCAGCACTCAAAGCAGAAGACGATGCTGGAGCAGAGGAGAGATCCTAGTTATAGTTCAGGTCTGGCCGGTGCGTTAGAGTCCACTTCAGTACCAACGTGGAAGGATCTGTGGGTGAATAACAAAACAAATGATTTAAAAACTCTTATGCTCTATATTAAATGTACTGAGTTACGCATGCGCATGAACGCGGGTTACCACATTTCATTGACCTGGCTAGGGGGCGTCGCTTTGAGTTATTACTATGTTACTGCAAAGCCAACGTGTCTGCAGTTTTCTGGAACGGGCACAGAGGCTCAGATCTGACGGCTTCATAACCAGATTATCCCCAGCCCGCCGGTGGACGCCACAGCTTCCGTTGGAGTTACAGTGGCCCACGATTAGAGGGTATTAAACTACTAAAAAGGAAACACCCACGAAGCAGCTGTAAACTGCTATTATGGGGAGCTGTCACTGACTTCCCCTTTGCTCGGTTGCTCTCGACAGGCGAGCCTACCCCGGTGTCTCTATAGCTGCTGCACCAGTCTAACACTAGGGCTGATCCATTATGGACTAAATGATCATCACGATTACTTTGATCAATATAGAAATCACGATTATTTAACACGATTATTCCTTAACTTTGGATACGTGTTGTGTTCATTTCCCTCAAAAACACTTTTTAACATTAGAGACGTTTCTTGGACTTTGACGTTTCCCATCAGTTTCCCCTTGTGTATGTGTGTTGTATTCTGCTGTGTGTGTTGTCTTGTGTTGTGTGTATGTGTGTGTGTGTATGTGTTGTGTGTTGTGTGTGTTGTCTTGTGTTGTATTGTGTTGTGTGTGTTTGTGTTGTGTGTTATGTGTGTTGTCTTGTGTTGTGTATGTGTGTTGTCTTGTGTTATGTGTGTGTTATGTGTGTTGTCTTGTGTTATGTGTGTGTTATGTGTGTTGTCTTATGTTGTGTGTATGTGTGTTGTATTGTGCTATGTGTATGTTATGTGTGTTAGGGTTAGGGTGTGTGTGTGTGTGTGTGTGTGTGTGTGTTGTGTGTTATGTGTGTTGTCTGCACACAGAACCAGCAGCAGGAGAACCTGACGGAACCAGCAGCAGGAGAAGAACCTGACAGAACCAGCAGCAGCAGGAGAACCTGACAGAACCAGCAGCAGGAGAACCTGACAGAACCAGCAGCAGCAGGAGAACCTGACAGAACCAGCAGCAGCAGGAGAACCTGACAGAACCAGCAGCAGCAGGAGAACCTGACAGAACCAGCAGCAGGAGAACCTGACAGAACCAGCAGCAGGAGAACCTTACAGAACCAGCAGCAGCAGGAGAACCTGACAGAACCAGCAGCAGCAGCAGAACCTTACAGAACCAGCAGCAGGAGAACCTTACAGAACCAGCAGCAGCAGCAGAACCTTACAGAACCAGCAGCAGCAGGAGAACCTCTGCTCTCATGGACTCACCTCCTGTGGTTCTGCTCCTCATCCTCATGTAGAACCCTAAGCTGCTCTCATGTTCCCGCGCCGCAGACCACGTGGTGTCCTCCGTCCGTCTCGTGTCCTCTGGTGTGTGTGTAGTAATGGTTAGTGGTGGGTTAGTTAGTCGTGTTCCTCCTGGTTAACCCGTGTGTTTACCCTCAGTGTGTCTCCTCTAGTCGCGCTCCTCCACCAATAAACCCGCCATGTTGTGGGATCCGGGAGGGGGCGTGGCCCTGTGGGTCACGGACCCACGTGATTGGCGAGGAGGCGGGGTCGTATCTGTGTGGGCCCATCATAGACATAGAAAGAGTAAACCTGCCTACTGGCGCCGACGAGCCGTGGGGCCGCCATCTTGGACCGGTCGACCGCTCCACTCAGTGTCATCTGTTCGTCTGGTGCAATGAACTGTCATCGTGTTGAATTCATCATAACTCACTGAATACAACACTGATTTCCACGCGGGATTTTTTGCTGAAAAGGTCATACATAAAGCTATGATACAGGAAAGTTTATTTATTTTTTACATTTAATGTTAAATCTTACTTGTGTAAAGTAACCCCTCGGGCCCTGCTTGGTTTGAGCAGCAATCGGCTGCTCGGTGCTCTGCATCCTGTCTGTTCTGCTGCTCGGTGCTCTGCATCCTGTCTGTTCTGCTGCTCGGTGCTCTGCATCCTGTCTGTTCTGCTGCTCGGTGCTCTGCATCCTGTCTGTTCTGCTGCTACGCAACGAGGATGACCGCTCCAAGATGGCGAGCGCATTTCCTACGCTCAGCAAGCCAGTGCGGCGTCTACTCTTTCTATGTCTATGTCCAGAGCTATATCGGTCTAATGTCTATGTTAATAACATAAATGGCTTATGAATGATGGTCCATAACAAACTCTGGAGGTGGAGGAGAAGGAAAATCTGCGTCACGTTTTGAACCACACACTTTATCATCGAGTCTCCACTGGGTTTGTGGATTATCGCTGCCGTTAAAGTAGTAAACGATTATTAATGCTGCTTTAACTGCGCCGTCAATCCACAAACCGAGTGGAGACTAGATGGAGAAAGTGTGTCATTCATCATGAAATTATATTTATTATTAAAAAAAAATCCACACATTTATGAAATTCATAAACCATGAATGTTATTAACATAGACATTAGACCCTGGGAGGAGGGACTTGCTTCAGAGGTCTATATTTAAGGGTACCACCCATTGATTGATATATAATTTATTTAATTTAACTTTAAATGCTTTTTCCATGGTGTATCAGTGCGGCATTCATGGGTATGCCTAACACCCATTGTATTGATTCACACACTATTATAGTAGTTAAAGTAAGAGAATAGCATCACCCTAACTAGATAATACATTGTGAGTGCTGTAGTGCAAAGTGAGGTTTAAAATAGTTTAAGATAAATAGTTTAAGGTAAAGAAATGTTTAATGGCTTAAATCAAGTGAAAATGTTTGAACATAGTTCAAAAGTCTAAATGGAGTAAACGATGTTGACATGCACACCATTCTAAAAAATGGTTGGAAACTAATAAAGTGAAGAGTGAAACAAATAGCTAAAGTGATAACGTTTGAATACATTCGAGATAAACCATAGAATAAAATATAGAATAGCTGTGATAGATAGATGTGTTAAGTTAGAAATTGTATGGAAATGGTATAGTTTGTGTTAGTCAAGTCAAGTTAGTCAAGGCAGCGCCTCTGCTGGCCAGAGCTGGGAGTTCAACGACCCATCCACACGTCGCTCCACACACTCTGTCCCAGAGGTCAGTGACTGTACAGGGCTGTTAAACAGGCTACTTGGTAAAGAAAACCAGTCTCTTGAAACATGATATTTTAGTTTATTTAATAACAAAATGTAAAGGCTCAGCTTTAAAAGTTCCCACACTTTTTTGTATGGAATGATGACAGAGGTCCACTGTTGGCTCCCAGTATGCTGCAGTTAATTGTGAGTATTGGTCTTAGTACCGTTTCTCTTGATAGACATTATTTTGTTGGACATGTAGTATTTCACTACTTTCCAGTCTCGTCCATTATCCCTTAGCCTCGGATTTCCCTTCAAGAATCTTTGACAGTCCGTTTTTCCAGGGATCTTCATTTTCGCCAGAAAGTCCTTGAAATGATCTTCAACAGCATGGCTCTCGGCCTCCGACAAAGACCTTCTGGGTTTTGCTATAAATACATTGAGAAAGTAAGCAAGTTAATGAATGGATAAATGCAAATGACCACTATTAATTAGTGCTAACAAAATGTCAAGGTGTTCCATGTAGATAACATTCTTTAGTCAACAAAATAACACACCTGTTGGACTTTTTGGACTTGTTGGATTTTTTAATGCACCTGTTGGACTTTTTGGACTTTTTGGATTTTTGAATGTCTCCAATTGCTCGTCTCGAGGTAGCAGCCGATTCATCACAATGTCCATCCTCTGAGTTTCCTGAAAGGACACGGTTGGCGAATGTTAGCACTTAATTAAAGTGATTAAATAATTTAGTGTCACACACATTTGTCTATATTTATTAAAGGGGTACTTCACCGATTTGCATTAAGCTTTGTATAAATAGAAACCCAGTACTGGGTTTCTATTTATACAAAGCTTAATGCAAATCGGTACTCACAATGCTTAATGCAAATCGGTGAAGTACCCCTTTAATGTAACTGCATACAGTGGAGAATCTTGCCTGCTTGACTTGTTGTGGCAGTCTGCTCACAATGGACATCCTCTGCATCCAAGTCACTGAACTCTTCTTCAACTGCATTTAAACATTTAAATTAAATGTGTGACATAAGCATTAACATTACATTTTCTACCAAGTATAAAGCTTTTACTTTGTTCAATAAAATGTACAGAAATTCTTGAAATGCTTTACTTACAGTTGATAGTCGGGGTAAGGTCTTCCAGGGATTGTCCCATTCCATCTCGCAGGGCATCAAGAATTGCGCTCATCATAGCAATTTGACGGCTTTCTTCAGGACGGATGTAACACTTCGTCTGGACCTCGATATCAAGACCCATGAATGTTACTAGCTGGTCGAGTTCATGAGTTTGAAGGTTCAGGAGCTGTGATACTATAGCTACATGCTTTCGTAGTTTTGTTGACATGATATTTTCTGGATATTGAGCTCCACAGCTTTCGGCATATCGCTTTAAGCAGTCACATCCAGAAATGTTCTCCTGAGATCCAAAAAATGGGTGGGCAAACATGTAAGGGTTGCTTGGGGGAATTCCAACCTCATCCCTTGTTTTGATCAGAAGTTCCACAGACTGTTCGGTGCTTGTTGGGAACAGCACTGGTACCTTGCGGCCGCTTTCCCCCCGTATCTCCACCCTGAAGAGGTTCTCACACAATTTCATCTCAAATGGTGACGGACTCTTCAGAAGTTCGTCGTGCATACTGCATTTGACTCTCTGCAAGTATGCATTTACTTCCATCCTTGAAACTTCTCCTTCATGGCATTGATTGAACAAAATCAGCTGTGTCAGGGTGACTTGTGAGAGCTCACTCCATGACCTTTGCGATGGATGGCCAATGACAGCTTTTCTGTACAACTCTGCAAGGGTTTCCAAATGATCCTGGAGCCTTTTGATGTCTTCTGGGCTGTTCCAGTTGTTTTGGCACAGGATGTTCGGTGTGTCGGCTGACACGTGCGTTGTCCATTCCAGTTCAATTAACTTGACAAACTGTTCTGCCCTCTCCTTTAAGACCTCGTCCTCTTGACGCAGAGCCTCTCCCTGCACAATATACGACACATTCACCAGGGAGTGGCGCAATTTCACTGCTGTTGAGGGAGCTGAGAATTTGTTCGTCGATGCATCAAACCCAGTCATATTTTTGACAGCATCGAGCACCGTGTTGAACTTTCCTGGGTTGATCAAGTCCTTCAAAAAAATTGTGTCTTTGTCAATTTCTCGCGCAGACAAAACAAATCTGCCAAGTTCCCTCAACTTGTTTCTGATGTCTGCCCGACGACGTCCGACTTCTACATTTTTTAGGACCATTCTTTCTCCCAGCGAAAGTATCAGCTCGTCAGATTTCACCATTTGGGTCACAATATCGTACGTCATGTCCTCAAGAATTCCTTGGAGTCCGCTGGAAATTTTTGTGTCCATGGGCAACATCATGGAACAACTTGCCTGAATCTTTCTTCTCCCCGGTCCGTCGCTCTTCACTTGCAGTTTGCAATGCTTCGCATGTCTCCAGAGGTCTTTTTTGACAAACATAGCGAAGCAAAACTTGCAAGGCAGATAGTCTGTTGCCAAGGTTACATAGGTTGCTTGTCTTTTTGGTACTATTAGTCCATTCCCAGAGGCTAGGACTGAACAGTTATGGTGGTAATTTCCCATATTTCTTATTTTCTCCAGTAGAAGACGCTGCATGGTCGAACCTTGCCTGTGTGCAAGTGCCTCAGCTACCTCAACCTCACCAGAGTGCTGTTGCTTCAGATGTCTTGTAATCTTTGATAACGGCTTCTCACAGTAAGGGCAGTAATTTTTCTTATCATATATTCGTCTGTGTGTCGTGTTTGAGGACATTTTCACGTTGATATGAGGTTGCTCAGGTTTACTTCCATGTGCAGTTTCAGCCATTTCTGAAGGTGGTTTTCTCGAGCGTAGAGAAAGAGAGAAAGGCTGTTGCTCAGTTGTCTGAAAATAAAAGTTTAGAAAAAAGTACAAAAAGTATAGTAAGTATACAACAAGTATTTGTACAAAGTTATCATCTACAGGTGAAACTCAAAAAAAATTGAATATAGCGCAAAAGTTAATTTATTTCAGTAATTAAACTTATGGTGAAACTAATATATTATATACTCATTACATGCAAAGTGAGCCATTTCAAGCCTTTATTTGTTATAATATTTTTGGATGATTATGGCTTACAGCTTATGAAAACCCCAAACCCAAAATCTCAGAAAATTAGATGACATGAAATCCAAAAATATATATTTTAAATACAGAAATGTTGACCCTCTGAAAGGAATAATAATGCATATGTACTCAGTACTTAATATGGGCCACTTTCACAGTTTCACCTGTATGCATTTCACCACCCTTTTGCAATGTAATAAAACCAATAATTACCATTTCACACACAGATAATTCATCTTCAGTGCAAGAAGATGAATCCGTAAGGTCACTGCTGGTGATCTCTAGCTGATCACTGAGAACACTCTCGGGGATGTCCATCTGATCTGGTGTTTGGGGATAGCAATTTGCTGCAATGTCCTGGAACACAAAAATGAAGGGGAAAAAAACACAATATGAATCAATACATCATTGCCTGATTTTTTAACAGTCTTGTTCAGAATTATTGATCTCATGCCTACGTCTTTCACAATTTTAAAGTTTTGCCCAACTTTTGAATTTAAGCAATATTTTTAAATTAGGTCAAGATGTCACATTCAATGGTTGAAAATAGGGGTGTGCCATGCCCATATAATATTTTCCCTGTAATATGTTAATATGTTAAAATAAATTAGAACACAATTCTGAGATAACATTTCCAGATTGACTATCCTTTTTTTTGGCTAATAAAGAAAATCTCATAATCTTATAAATGAAGGTATAAATGCTGGAATTTCCATACAGCAACACCCCTCATTAATAAACATCCTTTCCAAGAATTATTTTATCCAACCAAAGATTTTAAAGAGATTTAAGACTTTTTAAGAACAAAATTACAAAATCCCTACCGTGGAAATATAATTGTATCGTTACAGTAAATAAACATTACATATTAATAAAAAAAAATAGAATACATTTGTGCCTGCGTTACCTATTTCGTACAAAGTTATCATACATGTAATTAATTTATTTGTACCGTAATAAAACCAATAATTACCATTTCCCACGTAGACATTTCCTCTTCAGTGCAAGAAGATGAACCCTTAAGGACACTGCTGGTCATCTTTATCTGATCACTGAGATTACTCTGAGATGTTCACCTCATCTGCTGTTTGGTGTTTAGTTTGCTGCAATGGTCCTGTCCTGTAACAAAAAAAGAAAGAAAAAAAAACAGCTTTAATATGAGTCCATACATCAATGCCCGATTTGTGGTCTCTTTCTCTGATTGTTTCCTTTCCTGACATTTTTGCTGTTGATCTTGAAAAAAGTGGCACCATTTCTATAGTGGCACCGTTTATTCAGTGCATATTACTGACGCAGAGTAACTGTCCAATGGTGAAAACCTATTTCACCTACTAAGGGCCCTCTATTGAAAATCCATCCAACCCCACAGTCTCAGTCTGAGTACGCAGATGTGAGTGTGTTCCAAATCGAATACTGCACTAACCGGAAGTGACGAACGCGACCGCCGCCGCGGCTCCTCCCCCCACAATAAACATCCGCTCTGAACGGTGAACTCTTTGCGCATAATAGTTTTTATATCTACAAAAACCTATAAAAGCTATAAAAAGTACAAAATAACTAAATTAATGCAGGCTATGTGGAAAATGCACTGACGTTGTTCTCAGCCTGGCTCCGCCTCCTCCGCTACGTAGCTAAGATGGCGGCCGTTAAGTATGAGAAGTGGGCATCGATCCACACTCCGCTGTTTGACCGTTTTGAGTTAAACCATCCGGGTTCTTAACGGAGTACACTTATTTTCCCCTGATTTGAATTGGAACGCCCAACGTACTCAAACTAAGTAGTACGAGTACGGATAGTACGGGGATTGGAACACGGCAATGGACTCACCTCCTGTGGTTCTGCTCCTCATCCTCATGTAGAACCCTCAGATGTCCTCTGGTGTGTGTGTGTATTAGTGATGTTCTAGTTTTATATCGACTCCATCCTTTTGTCTCGCTGCTTTAGTAGGGCTGCTTCCGGGAGGGGGCGTGGACCTCTGGGTCAGAGACTCACGTGATTGGCGAGGAGGCGTGGTCATATATAGCCGCGGTATTGCCCCATTGTATTGATTCACACACTCTAATATAATATAATATAACATAATATCATATCATATCATATATCATATAATATAATATAACGCGTGCGTGCGTGCGTGTCCCGTTCGCGATATTTCTTTCGTAGGATAAGTCTGGGATTCTCGCCTCTGATTGGTTAGAATGGCTCTCCTCCAGTTGGTTATGGTTAGGCTAAGGGTTAGGGTAACCGTAACCATAACCATAAACATAATAACCCTAAACCTTACCGTAACCCTAACCATAAACTCCCACAAACGGTTAGAATTAATCGAAACACGATCTAAAGCAGACCCCTTCTAACCAATCAGAGGCGAGAATCCCAGACTCTCTTCCCGTTCTCCAGTAACCTTTATCCTCCCGACGCCCCCGTGCGGTCATCATTCAAACTGCCGCCTGACTGCCAACCGTCACATTACAACGCAGCTCTCAACACAACACATGTCGCCTATGCATGTGTACTCTGTATTATAATATTTATTTGATTATATTTCGTTAGTTAATGAATTGATTGATAACTTGGTATCAATCATACTTATTTAATAAACGTCATTGTACTATGGTACTATTGAACAACTCAAAATGATTGAAAAAACGGTGCAATGACCTCTTTAAGACATGTGACCCCCTGCTGAGTCTGCAGTGCTCACCTGCATGGCCTCTCATCCACCTCCACAGGGAACCCATGAAAAATACGTTACACTCAGACTACAGGCCTGTATTTAGCAACTTTACTGTGCTGCAAAAAAGTTTTAATTGATATATGCATAGTTCATCAACAAATTGTAAAACAAGATTTACAAATATCAACAAAATAATTTATAAAACTAGTGGAATCCTCCACTGCATCTATATTTATGAATAATTCAATCATTATTGTTAATTATTAACAAATCACTAAAATAATCTTTAAACATGATGTATATATTTACTTGTAGTATAAGCCCAATTCATTATTGCTTATAAATGACTAACAGTAATTAGTAACAAATCACATATGATCAGTAAACATGACTTATGATTTACTAGTATTAGCCCAATTATTTTTTGATTTTAAATGACAAATAAATTAGTTATTCTTTAGTGAAATAAAAATCATATGATATAAAGGGCTTTCAGACTGGTGAACATCATTTACAGGTAAATGTTGGTATGACACTGTTGAAATGCACATAAAGTTGATTCAATTAAAATAATTTAATTTAACATTCAAACATTGGGGGCTTTGATTTGATAAAAATCAGTCAAATAACAGTAATCATTTAACAATACATTCCCTAAAGTACATTTATGAAGTGCAGTTTATGTACATTTAAGTCATAATTAAAAAATGATACTTTAATCATTGTAATGCAATAACAATTAAAATAACGTATTAAAATCCGCAAGAACATGCTGCCAGCCATTTGGATGCTATTGAATGAGATAAAGAAATGTCTCAAAGAATAAACAGCTGGCCATTACTAACTAAAGTCGACAGACTCATGTCATGTTCTTCAAAGTATGGATGGAACTGCTGTCTCTGGTCTCTGGTGTGTGTCGCTAAACGTTGGTAGATGGCCGCACATATTCTTCCATGATTGCAGCGAGTATATGGCACAGCTCCTTGGCCTGAGGTGAGAGATAATGAGAGATAATGAGAGAGGTTGAATCACAGAGCAGGTATAACCAAACAGACTGTATTTTAACATTATTGACTGCCTGGTGCATGAGCTAAAACCTGCTTAGGTTTGAGTTGTAATCTCTGTTCAAAATCATACATTTCAGAATAGTAAGGCGTTATTTTATTTGTTATCTGGTTGCTTTATGTATATTCTCTGTTTTATGGTGTTATTAAAGGGACATTCCACCGATTCACATTAAACTGTATTGAAAGTCGGTCATAAGTCGGTCACCATTTCTATTTTGGTGCCTTCTTCTCCAAGAAAAGTGGGTGCTTGTAGTCTGACCAGAGCCTGAACTCTAACACTTCTCTGTCATGGTCACATGACATCATTTAAAGAAGGAAGTGTTAGCGGTAAATACAGATATCTCCCATCTCTGGGGAAATGAGGGAATGACGCTCCACCATTCAACAATAGGACTTGGTTTATAGGATACAAAGCTTAATGCAGACGGTGGAGCGTCCCTTTAATACCTGTTATGTCAGATGTTATTACCTGCTTGAGGTGGATGGTGATCTTCTCGGGGTGCCCCCCTGGGCCGACGGAGGTTATCTCCACCGCCGGGACCTTGTCGTGTTTCTTGGGGCGGATCGTTCTCATGGACTGAACGCCTGCCAGGGCCAGGGCGAAGCTCCGCACCTGCAGAGATATCATCAACACAACGCACACGTTTAGTGTAGCTGTGAAGCCACCAGGGGTAGGAACAGTCCTGAGCCATCGTGAGCTGTAAGGTCATAATATATAT
>OMLJ01114267.1:0-11325 GCA_900302595.1 Gadiculus argenteus
ATATGAATAATAAAGAAGTAAGTAGTTTAAATACTTTCTTAATTAGTATATAATAATTAGTATATAATTATTTCTTAATTAGTATAGAATAATTATATGTCATCTACCGAAAAAAGTAATTTATAATTCTTTCTTTTTATTAGTAATAAATATTTTTTCTACAAAATATGACTCAAAATATTCATACTATATGTTTGTCAGAGAAATGGCAGTACATTAAAATCTGTACGTCGGGGACCCTAAACTAATGAGCAGCAGCGTCCATGGAGGCTGTGCCCCAGTCCACCCAGCGTCCCATCGCCCTCCCCCCCTGCACCTTGTTCTCCGTGGCGTGCTTTTCCTTCTCCAGCTTGGCCAGGGTAAGCTCCAGGTCATCGATGTCCCTCTTCAGCTCCGAGCCCTCGTCCTCCAGCCTCCTCTTCTTGGCCGTCAGCTCAGCGTTCACCTCCTCCTCGTCCTCCAGCCGCTCCGTGGTCTCCTTCAGCCGCGCCTCTAGCTGGATCTTGTTCTTGATCAACCCCTCGCATCGCTCCTCAGCGTCCATCAGACTCTCTGATTCCTGCGGGGGGGGAAGCCCCAACATGGGTCGGCTTAGTTTAGGCGGTAGAGCGCGGGTTGTCCTTGTAACCGGAAGGTTGCTAGTTCAATCCCCGGCTCCTCCTTGTTTGAGTGTTGAGGTGTCCCTGAGCAAGACACCTAACTCTAACTGCTCCCAACGAGTTGGCTTTCTCCTTGCATGGTTGACTGAGGGCGCACTCACACTAGGTCATCTGTACCGTGCCCGAGTACGTTTACTACCTAAAGTCTAGATCGTTTGGCTAGTGTGAGCACACCATCCATACTCAAGTACAGTTCAATTCCGTGACCTCAGTACACTTCAGAGAGGTGTGGTACAGATGCTAATGAACCGACATGCGCACACGCACATATACACAGCGGCACAATGGGGGGGAGCAATCATACTTGAGTACGGTACAGGGCAACTTTGCCTAGTGTGAGTGCGCCCTAAATGTAAGTGTAACACTGTGACAATAAAGGGGTGATGCGAGAGATGTTGATTGGAGCGCCCTTCATACACAATACCGTTTTTGAACCCCGGATTTCCTTTCAAGGATTTGAAAAGTGTGTGTCTTTTGTCTTGCGTAATCTTACGTGGGCAGCAATCAGCGTTTTTTTTAAAGGTTAAAGGAGAATAATTTACATACAGTACATAAGAAGACAATCATTGAAATATAAATAGAAGTAAGAGGTGAAATTATACATATACCGGTGGGGATACATTTTCTCCCTCCGTTTTTATACAAACTATTTTTAGTGAAAAGCTGCACACAGATTCAAATTCTGCCCTGATTCAAAAGTATATAGTTTTGAAGCAGACCTCAGGTATTTTAGAAGCTTCTTGAAGCTATGTGGCGCACTGAAAAACAGAAAAGCTGCTTAACCATGCTTAGTTCAAACCTAGACAGTGAGATTCCCTGGCGCACCTGGTGACAGACCCAATGGGTTCTAATCAGCCCAACCAACACCGTGATCATTCTGACTGCGTGAACTAATACTCCACTCACGGATGAGATCTGGAGCTGCAGTTCGTTCTTCTCCTGCAGCACGCTGACCAGCTTCTCCTCCAGCTCCTTCTTGCGGGACTCCGCCTTGACCAGATTGGCTTTGCACTTCTCAAAGTCCTCCTTCATGTTGACCAGCTCCTTCTCAGTCTCGGCGCTCTTCAGCAGCGGCTTGATCTTGTAGTACACCTTCATCCAGGGCCAGTGCTTCACATTCATGAAGGAGCGGATGTTGTACTGGATGGTGAAGATGGCATCTCTGAGTAGGGGGTCGGATGTCATGATTATCATTTGATCATTGAGTTATAGTTGAATTCATTTGCTATAACAATCTTATGTTTGTAATGCTATGCCTTGTTTTATGCTATGCTAATAATGTTATGTTTGTAATGCTATGCTATGTTTGTAAGGTGCTTTTCAAGGTCCTCAAGGACACCTAAATGTTGGAAAATACAAGTGATCAATCAATGACCACCACCACTCCTACTGTCTGGTGTCTTAATCTTATACACATGAATGGTAAATTATTATAAATTATCCAAAAAAACATATAGATTGTAAAATATCCTCCATCTTGGTTTTTAGGACAACTCTCACCTCCTCTCGAATCTCTTGTGGAACTCCTTCCTGACGACGAAGGAGCGGCATAGGGCCTGGATCATGGCCACCAGGGAGGCCAGCCGGTCGTCCCTCATCTCCTCCAGCACCCCCAGCAGACCTGCCTTGAAGAACACCTGGAGAGCCCAGAACGATACCCAACCTCAACCAGGTGATATGCACAGAGACACCACAAGGACATTTCATCTAGTGAGTGGATGTTGATACGACTTCGGTACAGTGATCTCTGGTACATTGTTGGGGGACTATTGGGGAAAATAAAAAAATAAAGTTACAAAAATAATGTAAGTGACAAAAATAATTTATATAATCAATAATTTAATGTACATAAACAAGGAGAATGCAAAAGACAATGATTTTGCAATAATCCAACTTATTTGTCTCACCTTGGTGTGCCCAAACTTGTACTCCTGGTGGTCCACATCGATGGAGCCCAGCAGCTTCTCAGAGGCCTTCTTGTTGTCAATGAACTGTCCCTCCGGGATCACGCTTGCGTTCAGCACTTTGTACCTATAATCAAAAGGACGACATCATACATATGACTTCATAGGACATATATGTCAAAATGTGAGGCAATACATTAACTTTTGTTAAGATTTAAATATGGCTGTCGATACCTTTAATTCTTTACAGTTTAGATCAGAGGTCTTCACTGTTTTGTTTTCGTTTTGTTTCAGATCTCTGTCTTCGACATCATACCTCGACCCATTAGAGCCATCTCTATGAATGAGCCGCTGCCTGGTGTATTGATGGACCAAAGGAGCATGTCAGAAGCTGTACCTCTGCTTGAAGTCTGCGTAGGGGATCCTGCTGGGGAAGCCCTTCCTGCAGATCCGGATGCCCTCCAGCACGCCGTTACACCTCAGCTGGTGGATCACTAGGTGATTCTCCATCAGCCCTGTGAACAGGGAACACCGCCATCCAGGCGTTAGTCGGGGTCCGAACACACCCCCTGGGATGGGATCGACACGATACGGTGGGTGTGGTGTATGACCTGGAGTCTTGGACTCGTTGGGGATCAGGCATCGGACAAAGTGAGGGTGGGTGCTCCTCAGGTTGGTCATCAACTTGCCGAGATTATCCTGGATCCCATTGGAATAGTTTAGATTAGAGTGAGCGGGTGGTCCTTTTTGGTTTTGGTCTGTTACTTTTGCTGTTGTTACACCAGAATATTCTTAATTCATAATTGTGTTATTTCAAAAAATAAGATTACAGATTAGATACACTTTTAATATGATTATATAAAATTAGATGACATTAGAATAGATTAAATTAGAATAGATTGGATCATTTTATTGTCATTCAGCACCTATGAAGTCAGGATGGAAACAGTGGCTTCAGGCAGAATTAATCTGCTCCAAACCAGAAACTAAACAGGTTTGAAAGAGAAAGAGTTTGGAACTCACCCGGAACTGTGATGACACCGTCTGCATGGACCCGCCCTTCTTTTTCGCCCCTTTCTTGCTGGTGTCTGCTACACATCAACAACAACAAAACAGAAAAAGATCTGAGAAAAGGAACAGTTAAGGAATGACTATACACTGATATTGCAAAAAGATGATCTCTGAATAAGGAAGTGTGTTGACGACAGACTGATTTCAGCTGTTGAACACTAGTTTTCAATCAAAAAGGTTCCTCTTGGGGGCACTTTAATTCCTCTAGATGAATACACATTGTGGTAGATGACGCACGGAGCCACCGCTACCTTCAGTCACAGGGGCCGCAGCGTAGAGCAGCCCCAGGAGCTTGCAGGAGGACTTCTGGTATATCTGGACCACCGAGTCGTTCAGGGGGTCCTTGTTCTTGTCCAGCCAGCCGCAAATGTTGTAGTCCACGGTGCCGGCGTAGTGCACCAGGGAGAAGTGGGCCTCCGCCTTGCCCTTGGCCTTGGCCTTGGGTTTCTGGAAGGCACTGTTCTTCCCCATGTGCTGGTCGTACAGCTTGTTCTTGAAGGTGGTGTCGGAGGCCTTGGGGAACATGCACTCCTCCTCCAGGATGGAGAAGAGCCCCATTGGCTGGGCGGGGAGTGGAAATAGAAGCGTTAAAAATTGTGATTATTTAATTATTATATTTGATTATTTAATTGTGATACTATCCCAGATGCCTCACCTATTGGAATCTATACGAACCTCGGCTTTCAAAGTGTTTTTATTTATCGTATGCCCATTATACCAGGGTTATTCTGTACAGTTCAGTTTTCATGACCAGGCAAATCGACTATGCAGCAATAAATTCACAATATAATATATGATATACAATATAAAACTTTAAGAAATAATTAATAAAACAGTAGCAGCAGTTAACGTTTGTATGAGCAAGAAAAGCAATATTTAATCAGTTATAATTTAAAGGGAAACTGTCATGCTGGGCTTTATTCATAAAACACCTGCATGCAAGAATGAGTTCATGTTTATGTGAGTGTAGGCTACAAACACGATTAACATTTCACGAGTGCAAAAACGCAAACATATTCTTTATTTTGCTGACCACTTTTCGATTTTTATCCCGACAAAAGCCTCATAAGGAAAGCAACATCTTTCAACATCTTTCAACGTCAACGTCTTCCAACGTCTCGTCGTCATGATGGTCAGCAGCTCAGCTCGCGGATTTCCCTGTCTCTCCAGTTAGAACTGCTCATGTTGATATCGCTGCATTGTCTCTGCTGTAGAGACAACGCAGCAACACCTCTACCCAAGCCCCCCCCACTCCCCGAACCGCAGAGCCGTCTAATTGCATTTACATCTAAATGAAACCACCAATGTGTAGGGTCTGGGAGGGTAAATTGGGGTGCTAGCTCAAGCCGACAATTTACC
Source organism: Gadiculus argenteus (assembly GCA_900302595.1). NCBI lineage: Eukaryota > Metazoa > Chordata > Actinopteri > Gadiformes > Gadidae > Gadiculus > Gadiculus argenteus. The sequence goes on from OMLJ01114267.1 coordinate 4,994, forward strand.
TCGGGCAGTGTAAATGTGCAGACCAGGCGTGCATAAGATTTGGCAGTGTAAAAACATCTTATGACGACCACAACCTTTACCTTCTCAATAAGCTCAATGCAGGCAGCCAAGTCCATGCCGAAGTCAATGAACTCCCAGATGATGCCCTCCTTCTTGTATTCCTCTTGCTCCAGCACAAACATGTGATGGTTGAAGAACTGTTGCAGTTTCTCATTGGTGAAGTTGATGCATAGCTGCTCCATGCTGTTGTACTGGAAAAAACAGACGTAGAAAAACTAAAACTAAACTAGGCCCAAATATTTTACAGCATTCTCAATTTCAACTGTCACTCAACACAAGCTAGACAAAACTAGGTCAACATCTTTCCCGTCATTTCGAATCTAGAAATTTAAAAGTTGACCTAGTTGTGTCTCGTTCCTGGTCTCACTTCTCCTTAAGGAGGATGACACACACAATTAGGTCAACATGTTTCCCGTGTTAAGATGTTGACCTAGTGGTGTTTCTCATGGGGGTGGGTGCTCACGTCGAAGATCTCAAAGCCGGCTATGTCGAGCACGCCAATGAAGAAGTTGCGGGCCTGCTTGGTGTCCAGCATCTGGTTGATGCGGACCACCATCCACAGGAACATGCGCTCGTAGATGGACTTGGCCAGAGCGCTCGCCGAGTTGGTAACCTAGGCAACCAGCAACAACAGGTGTGACACACGTTATAACAGCTTTTGTAACGACTACTATTACTGCTACGACTACTGTTAGTCCTTTTCATCGTCTCCATAATCGCCAACCTCATCATCATAACCATCAAGATCATTTTCACCATCATCGCCATAAACATCATCATCCTCATCATCATCACCATAAACGTCATCTTCATCTTCATCATCATCATCATCATCATCATCATCATCAGCAGCAGCATAAACATCCACAGCCTTTTCCTCATAATGAACATAAACCTCATCCTCTCCATCACCATCACCATAAACATAACCACCATATCCTCCTCCACTATCCTCCTCTGCCCCCTCCTCACCTGAGGAACCGTCTGTCCCTTGGTGACGTACTCGTTGCCGACCTTCACGCGCGGGTAGCACATGGCCTTCAGCATGTCTGCCGAGTTCAGCCCCAGCAGGTAGCCGATTTTATCAGCCACTGAAAAGAGGGCACCGACGGTCGGTCATGTCCTTTGACACTTTCATCCGAAATGTCACTTTTCTAATGTGTTGCAGAGGGACATCAAAGCATGGGATGGAATGGAAGTGCTTTTGCTTTTAAAGGAAGACGTCCCTTATATTGAATGATTTAGCAGTTGCTCCTATGGTGAATTTCAGACACATGTTATTAAGGGGTAGGTAAGAGGGCATCAGTTGATTCTGCGGTCACGGGGGTGGGGTTCCAACCCAGAACCTTTCGGCTGGGAGTCGAACCATCCCTAAGCACTAGACCATCCTGGCCCATTGAGCTGCATCAGCGGTTGTGTTCTGGTTCTGACCGTCTGTGCCGTCGGGCTCTGCCTGCTCCTCGCGCTGTTTCTGCTTGAACTTCATGTTCCCGTGGTGCATGACCGAGCCGGTCAGCTTGTAGATGCTCAGCTTCTCCTCGGAGGTGAAGCCCAAGATATCGATGGCCGCCTGGAGGGCCAAGATTGAAAATTGGATTGAAGAGAGATACCGGTGCATGGTTTTTCACACGTGTAATACATTATTAAACACACTAAATCTAAGATATTATGGCAGTAATGGTTTAGTTGTACCTCATGGAATTTCTTACGATGAGTTTAGTGGTTTTTCAGTGGCTCTACATAAATGTTTAGATACTTTAGATACTTATTTTACACTCGAATGACAAAAAAATTGCACTCTAGACTTCCATTGTTGTCCAAAGGTACATGACAAGAGAAATCACCACGCTATCCAGTTAAGTTAGCCAGCAGAAACTATCTTTACAAAAAAAAAAGAAAAAAACTGTTTTAGACAACAGCGAGGCAAAGCCAATAATCACTTCTGTTCTAAAAATACTACTATTACTGAAACAAGGAGGAAACCCGGTCCCTCAACCTTCAAAGACTGGAGGGTGAATGAATGCGTGACTCACGTCGGTGGCCACCAGCTCCTCCTTGTCGTCGATGCTGGCCACAGTGATCTGGCCCTGGCTGATCATGGGGAAGTCGTAGGGGTTGGTGGTGATCAGGGTCATTTCTGTTCAGGAGGAGAGAGGAGGGCACGGTGTTGATGGTGTTCTGAGCTCTTCCTCCCAGAGTACAGAGCAGTTGAGGTATAGTCCCCATTTTATTAAGTCGACTTAGTCAATTGGGATACATGTCATGGCGGAGCAGGGAGGGGTAAGGGCTTCTTGCTGGGACTAGGGGACTTTGGGATGGAACCATTAAGCGAGTGTCAATCCTGCACCTACTGGTTACCTTTGTGTTTCACCATTGACATAAGGAATAATTTAATAATGATAAGGAATGATGAGGTGTGATTTCCCGCACACACACTCATTATATGAAGGCAATTTCAGTTTCTTGAAAAGCACTGTATAACTGTAATGAATAGTGAACATTATGACAGCGGTAGAGGAACCTATAGCACATATAGAAGTGTACCGATCAGCTCAGGCATGTGATTGGTCATCATCTGGTAGAAGATGTGGTAACCCCTCTCGTCTGGGAGTTGAAAGGTCACGCGGGACTTTTCCAGTAGATCTGTGGGAAAAATGCAAACCAAAAACCCTTCTGATTGGGTCCTGCTTCTACATGAATATACCGTAGGAGTGTGGGGGTACCACACCGACGACCTCAGTTTGTGCAAATCATTTTTATTTTCAGGTGGAAATACAAATGATGAGGCCCTACGTTTTTTAATATGTATTTTTAATACTCACAGGTTTCAATATCAGCACTGGCCAGCTTGCCACTGGTGCCAAAGTGAATCCTGATGAATTTACCCTGCAACCGAAAGCAGTCCTTTTATAAGAGGGCAGAACTGCTGGGGGGGGGCGACTGCACAACCCAAAAAAGTGAAAACTGTGGGGGCTGAATCACGTCCTGTTTTCTGTTTAGTTACAGAGTTATTCTACAGAATTTGCCTGAGTTGATTAAGCTTTCAGAAGAGAATGTGAGAGACCAATTACAATAGGTCTCACTCACTTCTCACCTGTTGAAACTCAACTGGCAAAACACTTCAATCATGTGTGAGAGCATAAAAGAGGCCTCAGGTGAGCTCTGCTGAGTTGTAGATGAGCTCTTCTGGCCTGATCAGCTGTCAGTTCAGCTGAACATTTTACTGTATTACAGTAACAAATAAATATTTGCTTTGTTACCTTTTTGTACTTGTGCACTGATTTCATCATTGCATCCCCCAAAAGACAGTCTAAACATTTTCTTACTGTAGTGTTTTTCATTTTACTTATCAGTGCAATTACTGTATGAGTGTACTGTGAGTTTTGCAAAAATAGGTAACACTGGTGTATTCGCAGAACAATGTTGCAGTATCAACTATAGGTGTACAGTATGACTCTGGGAAGCTGGGATTGTGAGTTTAGCCCGTTGGAGCTCATTGGATAGACAAATATGCATTGTATCCTATTCTGAAACGATTGTGTCAATGCAATATTTATATGATATATTCACAGTATTGTATTACAATATGACAACAGTCTTTATACTGTATGTACCATACAATTGCAACCTACTAAATTATTAACTATTTCTACACAATTTTATACATTTGAATATGTAACACGGCCTCATGAAGCCAAAACATATACAGTATAAATAGTATTTTGATGGGAGTGTTTTAAATCTATCACACCATTGTTTAATGTATGCTCTGTAAGATATATTCATATAGCTGTGTTTATTGTTTTGGTGGAAAGAATCCGTTTTAAGAAGAGAGAACATGGTTTTGGGTGCAGTGTTTCATTTTCAAAGAGATGTGTGGTGTTTTGACAAAATGCCAACTCTTTTCAGTTTTGTGTTTAGAGTTTCAAGAAATTGAGCTATAGTTTCAGAAAACGTGTTTAAACGATTGAGAAAAACTGTAATAAGTGTACTTCTCCAGTGGCCAGTCTAGGCGGTAGTAGAGATACTCTTTGGTCATCCAAAGTCTGTATTGTGAGACTATTTACAGACATACAGGAGGCTAGATACTTACGAAGCGAGAGGAGTTGTCGTTCCTCACAGTCTTGGCATTGCCGTAGGCCTCCAACAGAGGATTAGCAGCAATGATCTGGTCCTCAAGAGACCCCTGGAACCCATCAGATCACAGTTATCATAGTTGTTTATATATTTTATAAAGAGGAACACCTTGTTTCTGCTTCCCCCTACACTTTACAAATACAGGTCATTTCACACGATATGAATCAAATCTCACACGATTGGCCGAATGTAAACCCACCTGGATTTTCCCGGCTGTCTCTTTCTTCTTCTCTCCTCCAGCCACTGCAATTGTTGCAAAGTACTGGATGACACGCTTGGTGTTCACTGTCTTCCCTGCACCGGATTCTCCGCTAGGTAGAGGCACAGACGAGACTCAGGCTCGGGTACCCAACACACACACACAGGCTGGAGATTTGATAGGTTTGATCGTCATCGCTTTGGATTACTTACGTAATCAGGACGGACTGGTTTTCCCTGTCTGCAAAAAGAACATTAAAAGAAAGCACAATCACAATCACAATCAGAATCCAAATCCAGAATCTGAAACCAAAATCCTTGACAGAATCAGAATCAGATTACAGGATCAGAACCACGACACATAAAACAGAGAATCTGAATACAGAATTCAAATCTGAGTCAGTTTACAGAATCAGAACCACGACACAAAAACACAGAATCCGAATACAGAATTCAGATTCCCATTCAGCCAATCATGGAGCCCGTACCGGTCAGCATGTTCTGATAGGCGTTATCAGAGACTGAAAAGATGTGGGGAGGAGCTTCCATGCGCTTCTTCCCTCGGTAGGCGTTGACCACTTCCTGGTCGTACACAGGAAGCCACTTGTAAGGGTTCACTGTAGCGCAGAACAACCCAGAGTACGTCTGTGGAACAAGCAAAGACCACAGATAATGGAGCGCAAGGATTCGGGGGTTCGATTCCCAAAGGGGCCGCCAATGATAAGTATGCCCATGGTATAATACCCATGGTATTATAAGACACTTTGAATAAAAATGAACCACCGTCATAGTTAAAAACTAGCATTTGCTTAATATTATTTTGTTAATTCTTTCAAACAAATGCATTATGTCGTAAACATTCTTCATGCAATGGTTCCATTATTGTGGTGATGTATTTAATCTCAGTATTTCATCTCAGTTCCAAATAAAGACTTTTGAGTCAATTATGTACTTTGACGTGCATAGTGGCATGAATCTGATATCTTTATTTAAAGGACATGTATTCAACACTGTGTGTGTGTGCCTGTCTGTGTGCGTGCGTGTGTGTGTGTGTTTATGCCTGTGCGTGTGTGTGTGTGTGTGCGTGCGTGTATGCGTGTATGTGCGTGCACGCATGCCTGTGTGTGTTTGCGTGTGCGCGTATGTGTGCGTGCGTGTGTGTGCGGGTGTGTGTGCGTGCGTGCGCATGCATGTGCATGTGCGTGGCCTCACGTAGATCATCCAGGCGGCGTAGCGCTCCTTCAGGTTGTACAGCACGGATGCCTCGTTGAGGTAGGTCATCATGGCCATGTCCTCGATCTTGTCATACTTGGGAGGGTTCATGCTGGAGACGTCCTCCTCCTTCACGGTTCTGGTCTGGAGCACACAGAGGACGATGGGAGTGTGTAATTATTATTAATAGTCACAAAACATTAGAGGGTGACTCACACGCCCCTATGCAGGCCTTCATGACCTGTCTCTCTTTCCTTTCATATGTTTAAAGACTAGGAAGGGGAGTACTGTAGTGATGAACAATACACATGGGGATTTCACATGACCTACTGGTCACTGTGGAGAACATCACTGTATCCCCCTCTCAAACTGTCAGGAACCTCGGTGTGACCTAGTGTTCAACCTACCTAAATTCTCCCATGTGACACCCCTCTTTCGGGACCTCCACTGGCTCCCTATAGTCGCTCGCATTAGATTCAAGGTCATGGTACTGGCATACAAGGCGGTCAATGGAACTGCACCTGCCTACCTCCAAACGTTAGTTAAATCACACACCCCAGCTCGATCCCTCCGCTCAACTACCTCAGCTGGACGTCTGGTTCCTCCATCCCTAAGGGCAATCAAGGGTAGATCTGCTAAATCGCAACTCTTCTCTGTCCTGGGACCACAATGGTGGAACGAGCTCCCTCCTGATGTCAGGATCGCTGAGTCACTAACCATCTTCC
>OMLJ01114273.1:0-15703 GCA_900302595.1 Gadiculus argenteus
GGTCAAACCCCTTATTCATCGTGTGTGTGTGTGTGTGTGTGTGTGTGTGTGTGTGTGTGTGTGTGTGTGTGCGTGTGCGTGTGTTCTGTGTGCAGACGGTAACCAGGACGGTAAATTCAGCGTGGGCTTCAGGAACGGGGTGGTCCGCACGGTGGTGGGTCTGGACCGAGAGACCCAGGCTGCCTACACGCTGGTCATCGAGGCGATAGGTGAGTCCCCTCTGGACCAGATGTTGATCTCTGCGGCTGGTGTTGTCCCAGTTTCACTTCCCTGAATGATGGGGCCTTGTTTTGTGTAGAGTCATTTGGTATTTTGTGCATCTTCAAATCAGTTCTTCTGCTTTTCGCCGCGAAGACGTTGAAGCGACAAAAAAACAAATACGTCTGCACATCTACAGCGAGCTCGGTGTTCTTCTAACCCTTTGTTCCCGTTTCGTGAGCTCAACAACACTCTGAGGGTTTCCTGTTTTGTAACCTGTCGGTCGCGGGGTGAGATCCGCAGTGAATCGTCTGTGAACCCGGGAACTCAAGCGACGACGGCGAATCACCCCACACTATGTGTCATCGGTGCCGCGACACTCACGTAACTTTCTTTCGAAAGAAAGAAAAGAACACGTTCAAGCTCAGTGCTACGCTGTGAGTCACGTAGACTCACCGTGTATTTTGTGAGAGGCGGCGCGAAAGAAGTTTCCCACAGAGCGACAGCGAGCGATTAGCATATGAAAGGTGGACGCCCTCCCCTTCCCCAAACGGGTAATGATACGTTCATCAGAGGAGCGACCCAGGAGAGCAAGAAGGCCGTCTTGTTTCCCTCGGACAAAAGCCACTGGCGCTGATCCCCCGAGTCTTCTTTAGGGCGGCATGTGGCCGAGGAGGTAGAGCGGGGGTCGGCTGGTAACCAGAAGGTTGCCGGTTCGATCCCCGGCTCCTCCTAGCTAGAGAGTCAAGGTGTCCCTGAGCGAGACTAGCCTGGAGACCAGACTCTCTGACTTTGCAGAGTGTCTGGCCTAGATCCATTGGCAAACGTTTATTTCCTGTTTGGTGGACTTTTGTCTGAAGTTTAAAATCATTGGATTTCCTTTAAACCAATCACTAACGTTTGGTAATGACGTATGTAATGCGCCACCACTGGACTGGAGTGTGGAACAGCGTAAACGTTTAAAACTCAGCGCACAACTTAAACATAATGGCTCTCAGGAACGCCCTCTGTTCACTGGTTGGTCTGGTGTGATCTTGCCGGAGTAAACGAAGGCGGATCAAGCTATTCCAGACCGAGTACTGTAGGGAAAAGAAATTGAGCGCAAGTACGTAGACAGGCGGAGCCAGGCTAGAGTGAGACGTCCTCACCCTGACTGCTCCTGACGAGCTGGCTGTCGCCCTGTGGTTGACACCGCCGTCGGTGTGTGAATGTGTGCATGAACGGACTGTATAAATGCAGTCCGTTTACCATTTAGGATATCGTTAGAGCGAGTGCCGAAGCCCCTTCCTGCTCCACAGTGACGTGTAACCCGGTTTGCTTAGGATCTATCGGCTCACATGTGGATGAACTGTTACGACCGTTGCTGTTGTGTTCCCCAGACAACGGGCCGGCGGGCAGCAGGCGGACGGGCACGGCCACCGTGTCCGTGGAGGTGCTGGATGTGAACGACAACAGACCCATCTTCCTCCAGAACAGCTACGAGGTCAGCGTCCTGGAGAACGTGGCCAACGGGACCAGCGTCCTCCAGGTCTGAAGCGCCATGCACACGCATAAGACACGTGCACGCACATGCCACGCACACACACACAAACATATGCATGCATACACACACACACACGCACATGCATACGCCGCACGCACACGCACACAAACATATGCACACATACGCACATGTACGTTCATGCACCCGCATGCACCCACACAATTGAAAGAATATACACTTGCACACGCACGCACACACAAGATTGAACACACACACATACAGACCGGACACCCACACATGCACACACATGACTGCATGGTTACACACAACAAGGTGTTACACAACAAGTTAAAAACAAACCTTTACAAATGGATATTAATATTAAAAAGGGACACTTTATTTTCTTACAACGTTTAAAAATGGATTCACAAAACGACAGCGCTAGACACAAAGACATCTGACGGGCAGCAGCCTTCTGGTCAGGAAGTGTTACCCTGGGAGTGTTACAGGGTATCACCCGGGGTGTGTTACCCTCGGAGTGTTACAGGGTATCACCCGGGGCGTGTTACAGGGTTACGGGAATGAGTTCCTTAGCCACAACACAAGCAAAACGCGTTCTACTTCCGTCATCTTCAACCGGAGACGGGTGGATCCCGAGTGAACGTTAGCAGAACAGCAGAACAACATGAATATTCAACGAACCCCGGGAGCTTCGTCTGATTGTCTAAACATCCTAAACGACGACTCGTCACCCACTGAAGCCTGATTTATACTTCTCCGTAAAGTGCTGTACGTAGGTTACGGACAGCCCTCTCCGTAGCCGGAGAGCCTGTCGGAGACCCTCTGCATCGTCTCCGTTTGCGTGAAATGTTTTTTAAGTGTCCGTCACTCCGTCGAAGGGAGACGGAGACGGCAAGGGCTGTGGTCCTCTAACAAAATAATTTCCGCAATCACTTTCCCCGGTTTGACTTTGCACCTTATTTACTTTCTACATTAAGCACATTCAGGACTAATAAAACACGAAATAAGATTTGAAAAGCTTTGGAAGTTAATTTCCAACACTATTTACATGGTTAGTAGTCAACATATAAGATCGATCGGGCGGTGAACTGAAGCGCGCTGCAGCTAGGGTTACCAGATTGGGCGGGAAATATGGCCCAAACTGGCAACCCTGGCGGTGAATTGCGTTGCGTATCCGACATCCCGACGGAGAAGTGTGAAGGCTCGAGGGGTCTCTGTAGTGACGTGTCGGATTACGGATGACGGAGAAGTATAAACTAGGCTTTAGCAGACGCAAACCAAAATGGACGTCAACACGTCCCTTGTTGTTAATATGGTGATGCGCGCAGGACATTTTGAAGCTACGCACAGAGAGCAGTACGTGGCCTGCATGTCCACACCAATGTTACAGCGAAGCAGTAACAATACACAGTAAACAAACGGCGCATCACAGCAACTATACATGGTTTTAAGGCTTACTTCTTTGGAGTTAGAGGGGCCCCTTAATGGGGACAAAGGGGTTCCTCTGTGGTTCTTGAGCTTACCTTGATGGGTACCACGGCGGTCTGGATCATGTTCCTGAAACGACCCACAGACGGATCCACGTCCTCTGCAAAGACATCATACATCACATCATGTTTACTTTCCGCAGTCTATTAAAAAATAAAGCATGCACTGGTGTTTATCCTGACTTCTAGGTTACCTACTTATCAGGGGTGGCCGTAAACATTACATTTTAGCCTTTAATAGTTTTTGTTTGGATATTTTTCGAATACATTTTATCAAGTTCTGTCCAGTGTGAAAATCTACAAGACGGCCTGAGCTGTTGTCAAAATGTCAAATAAAATGGCAGTGTGGGAGCACTTTATCTGCTTGAGAGACCAACTCTATATCGCAAGATATATTTTAGAATATAAAGCATTTTAATTTTTGATTGAATTTAACTTTAAATTATTCCGGCCAGCCCTACTTCTTATATTTTACATCAGTTGTCATTATGTCACTGTTGTCATTATGTTTGATGGCTGCTTTATGAACTGCTTTGAACCCCTTGACACAGGTTTGTGTACTTGGGACTTCTGTGGCATCCTTGTAATAAATAGACTATGGTACTTATTACAAACCGTTTCTGTATGATGATTATGGAATCATTAAAGGAATTGACAGTTTGTTCCAAGAAGCTCAACATAAACGTGTGTCCTAGTAGCACATCACTCACTACCAAGGTTAACTGCTTACTTAGTCTCTCTCTCTCTCTCTCTCAACTAAAAATAGCAGGGGTAATTATGTGAGTAAAATGTATACAAATCCACCAGTGGCAGTATTGTACTTTAAAAGCTGGTGGGCAGCATGTCTTGGACTACAAGGGCACAAGGAAAGGATGCAAAGCCAATTATTAGCCAATCAGGCCTACTCTTGATTTTTAAAACTAAATACAAATTCTGGGCCAATGGCTATTGGTTGTAATTTGGATATGTTTATGTTTATGTTTATGTTTCACGTTACTATTGTTTTATGAATCATTCATTAACATCCTTTCCACATTATCAACCAGAACGGTCAGACTATTTACATGGGCTGTAAGGCTAACATTGTTTGAGGCAAATGTGGATGTTAATGGATGTTTCAGAATGTTGGTCATGGTGTTAATCAATGAAAATTAGGGACTTTCATTTATCGATCAAGTCAATCTTCCTCGCTGTTTGTGTTGCAAAGATATCAGTGACCTGGTCATACCAAACGCAGGGCTCTCAAGTGTCACGCATTGAGCATGACAGTCACTCATTTCGGTCTTCTAATTTCTCACACTGAGACCCCGGTAATTGCATTACTGCAGGTATGGCTAAAAGTACTTGTAGGATTTGACTGTGTTTGTTAATACAGTAATAGAGTAATAGTAATAGAGTTAATAGAGAATTACAGCCGCGGGGCGGGTCCCTGATATGGGTCCTGTTTAGCCACCATTGGCCATAATCCACTAGGGTCTGTCAGGTGGTTGGTTATGGGTTTTAAGACCCTGCCGTGCAGAAGGCTCTTGGTATCGACCAGAAGATGATTCCTGTATTCCATACCAAAGGCTCATTGAGCCGGTGTCCTCACTCACTGGTATACAAGCGCGTCTGACAGTCACCAGTTACCTGGGTTGATGACGTCGTCCTCCTCGTTGAAGGTGACCCGGGAGTTCCTCCTCTTCCTCTTGGACCGCTGAATCTCCAGGTTGCCCTCCTCGATGGTGAGCAGCGAGATGCGCTTGTTGTGGGCCGTGTTGAACTCAGTCAGGTTCTGCAGAGGGCCACACACACACACACGCACACACACACACACACACACGCACACACATGAACCCATTCCCTCTTTCAGAGACACTTTGATCCCAAGCGACCAACAGTGAATTTTAGATGAATCTCGTTAAAGAGCAGGTTGGGGTTGAGGCCTCTCAGAAGTCTGGAGGTAGACTGCAGAAAAAAGGGCTTTGATCTGGCTGTCATGATAACCGCCATATTGGAGTAGTGTGCGATTGACAAGGTGACTGCAGGGTGACGGCATACAACTGCCATAACCAAATAAAATAAAAATGCTATTTACACATTCAATTTAATGTAGAACAACATAAATCCCCAGTCAAAAACGCTGTGAGTTGCCCAGAGCACTTGTTGTCTGAGTGCGCAATTGGGCCAGTTAAAGGTACATTCCACCAATTTACACATTAAATCTGTATTGAAAGTCGGTCATATTTGTAGTCGAAATGTAATGTACATTTCTATTTTGGTGCCTTCTTGTCCAAGAAAAGTCGGTGCTTGTAGTCTCACCAGAGCCTGAACTCTAACACTTCCTTCTTTAAATTATGTAAAAATCATCATATGACATAATTTAAAGAAGGAAGTGTTAGAGGTAAATACAGTTATCTCCCATCTCTGCGGAAAATGAGGGAATGATGCACGACCATTAAAAAATATGACTTGGTTTGTAGCAATACAAAGCTTAATGCAAATGGGTGGTGTCCCTTTAACCATTTAACGGTAAAAATGGAGGCAAGTTTTTGCAACCGAGTCTTCATGGAGCTCACCTCCAGCTCCGTCTCCTCCTCCGGTAGGCCCAGCAGACCCTTCAGCTCCTCGTCCTCCCCAGTCTTGCCCTCGCCGGTGCCCGCCGCCCCCTGGGTCTGGGGCTTTTCCCTGATGGTGTAGGTCCGCGTGGACGCCCCGAACGAGATGGTGGAGTCGATGGGCACCTGCTGTGGTTTGTGGGCCTCCAGGCGGATGTGTCCCAGGTACGTGCCGTGAGCTACAGAAGAGAACCCGTTGCATTATTACTCTTTTTGTAATTGTTTATATTTATATATAGATTGGCGCTTTTATCCGAAGCATTACGGATCATGTGTATAGTTATTGTGTGTAACAGTCCTGTACTTTCTGTAGGTACCTTGATTTCCCATCTAGGATAAATGGAAGGATTGAAAGGATCTAATATTTAAAAAAAGAAACATGGGCTCATTCCTATAGACCTGTGGTGGAAACAATCAGGTCTGGGTTACACCAGCTATGCCTAAATGAAGTGATAATCTGTGCGTAAAGTCCTTACAAAGAAACCACTAGTTAGTTTCAAACTAGCAACTAGTGACTGTTTACATGCAGGAGCATTATAGGATAAAGATTGGAAGTCGCTTTGGATAAAAGCGTCTGCTAAATGCCCTAAATGTAAATATAAATGTAATAAAGATCGTATTGATTTAGGATTGGTTTCATGTAAACAGGTTTATTCGATCCACTTCGCCGGAAGGATCGTCTCAGGATCGGTTTAGTTAATCCGACAAGATAGGTGGGCTTGAGCCTGTCCTAGTCTGCTAACTGCCTGCATGTACATAGGATTGGGTTGATTTACGGAGAGTTCGCGTCCTGCGCATGCACGATAACTTCCCGGAGATTTCACCCGGAAATGGAAGGAGCGTCGTGTTTTTGTGGATAAGTCACCAACGCACTTCTGGACGGACGAGGAGTTCATGCTGCACAAAGTGCAATAATGTGATATTTTAAAGTTCATGGGAGGGCGCAGAACGAGGAACGCAAATCTGTTCCAAAAGATGTCGTCTACGACGCCAAAGCAGATCAGAATCAAGTGGAAGAACCGAAGGAGCGCATCCAGTAACGCCAAAGGGAACAATTCAACAAGTGGACGCGGTCCGTATTATGACTAATGGATGATCTGCTGGGAGTCCACCGATGTTCTCACACCCAGCAGAAACACACAAACTCGCCGCGGACCACCGACCCGCCGCGGCTGACAGCGCAACTCTACCCCACAACCAGACGCCTTCTCGGGGCCAACAAGCCCCGTCTATCGCCGTCTCTGACGTCGATACTTGCTGGACAGGACACATTTTGGGCACTTTGCAAACATTTATATTAAAGTATTATTTTGTAATGTTGAGTGGTTAATCTGTATTTAGTATTGTTTTGGAAAAGTTTTTAATCTGTATTTAAAATATGTTAAATATTTAAGATTGTTACTCGTGTGAGTGTAATAAATATAAGAACTCTTTCTGACTTATGACTTATATTTACTTTAGATTAGTTCACTCAGACAGGACCGACCAACGTTTTTTCGTGCATAAACGATAAACCCATAACCGGTAATGTAATTACTTTATTTGTGGCATGAAAGACATAAGCAACAAAAAACAAACAAAATGCCAATGGCTAAATCAATGGTGTGCGCAGAGGAAAGTTTGCACTTCAATAGTCCGTAGTGCCTCCTGATCCCCGCTGTGGTGCGTTAGCTTCTAGCATAGCGGCATTAGCGGTCACATTTGTTGTGGCTTAACGTCGCGGTGAACCGGAAGTGGCTCTAGAACCACTTGTCTAAAGGGCCACAGTGCCACCTAGCCTAGCGGATTCGCCGGCCATCATTCCAAACGATCGGCTGCATGTAAACAGATGGCCCCCCTGTCGAGTGCAACGGACCCCCTGTCGAGTGCAACATCGGTTTATGGCTCAAATCAATCCGATCCGACCATGGAAACGCAGTCAGTGTTTACATTTAGTTGCACCAGCAATACGCAAGTAATGTCGAAACTGGTAACAATTTAGTAATGTGTAAATTTAACTTAAAGGTGTCCTTCTGCGAGAAACCGTTTAGTACTGTAGTTCCTTTTGAAATACGATAGGTCTCTAGGAGTTGCATATGCATGCTGAACGTGAAAATGTTCTTCTAACTCGATTGCCTGCATTAGCAAATGAAAGAAAATAGACTCAAACAATCAAATCAGAAAAGCTCTACAGAGTACAGAGACGTAGGTCTGTGCATTAGTATTCATGGCCCCGCCCACCTTGCCTTGCAACGGCCCACGGGAAGACGGTGTTGAGTTCATGCCTGTGCTATTCGTGGCGAAATCAAATCAACGTTGCATCTCTTGGCCAAGAAAGAAGAAGGAAGAAGTGGTTGGATTGGACATTACCACTATTAATGTCCAAACAAACATTACCACAGCTGTATTCAATCACCGTGCCCGCGGAAATACACCGCCAGAGTCCGGGAGTTCGGCCGACCGCGACCGCGGAGACTGGCTGCTGTGCACTGCACCCGGGAGCTCAGCTCCCAGCCGGACCCCGCGGCCGCGATCCCCCGGCGCAGGTCACTGTATTGTATTCAATCTCCGTGCCCATGGGAGTGCACTGCCGGAGGCTGTCTCTCTGTCTCTCTCCCGCTCTCCGTAAGTTGAATAGGTATTACTGTGACGGACTCAGTGCTGTTAGCCAATCAGAGGCGAGTCATTTGCATGTCATGAATAAGAGCCCAAATCCCGTCATTCGTCATTCATTCCCGTCAAAACGGCGCAAGGACACCTTTAAGCAGTTTGTTGTCACGATGTGATGACAACCAGGTTGTTACGAATCAGCAACAAGCTATTATGTAAACAATAAAGGGCTTGAGAAGACTGGAAAGGACAGATTTTCAAGGCAAAGTCACAATTTAATAAATACTACTTCTAGGGTTAACTGAAGTCTGATGAATAAATGCATGAGTGAGTGTGGGAGAAGATGCTGAAGGCCTTCTTACTGCTGTTGAGGTCGATGAGGAAGACCCTCTTGAGGTGTTTGTGGTAGACGAGCACAGCATGGCCTCTCGAGCACGACTGGTGGTCGATGGTAAAGTCGCACCAGTCAGGGTTCCTCCCAAACATGTAGTACTTCTTCTCGTCTATTATCAGTTTCTGAAGGAGACAGCATGTTCAAATGTTTAATAGACTGAAGGGAGGAATCTGGCGCATAAACTATCTGTGCCTCTGATCCATAACTCAACAGTGTAACTTCCCACTGAGAAGCTTAAATATCAGGGCTCATATTCTTGCACCATTTTGTAACCGGGTAGCCAAAGGTTTTCACAGTGAAACATGCTCCACTATGATGACTACTAGTTTGTATCTGGTGCAAGTCAATCCAGTTCATTATCACCTTGAATGATTCATTACAAAGCAATACACAGTACATATATCCCATGATATACAAATATCAAAATCATATACAAAGTAATGCTGTTAATGACAGCACGGTAGTATTTTCTCTGAGGTCGAGACACACCTCTACCAATTTGTCCCCCTTCATCACGTCCAGATGTAGACCTGGTGGAGGTTTTCCTGCCCTGTTTTCAATAAGACAAAATGTGGACATCGTCAAGCACCAACATACAGCCACCAACAAATACAAGATAGGATTTCGTTTACACGTTTGCTTTAATGTATGAATGAATGAATGAATTAGGTTAGACTGCCAGGATATATGTGTCCATGTAACAGGCGTGCTCTCCTTGCTATTGGTCAAATGTAAGTGTGGCACGCTGATCGGTGCGACTACACCAAACGCTTGATGGGACACATCTGAAACATCACTTGATAAAAAAACTGTTTATATTGATAAATCTTGAAAGCTGCAGCTAAATTGCTTAAGTGAATGCGATGTGTAGCGTAGGTTCACTTGCTACAGCTAGCAAGCTAGCCTGGAGCTATCGAGCGCTTAGAAATGCACATGCACTGATGTTAAATCACATGCAATGCAGAGCCGTAGACTCACAACAGCACATAACGCAACACAACTATAAGATAAGTATGCATTCTCACCATGATGGACAATCAAAGGGAGGAGGAGGGATATCTTTATTTGGTTTAGTCGCCATACTAGAGCCTCATCTTCGAAAAACCGAGTGCTTGGTGGGTAAACAGCGCCCGATGCATCCTGGGAGTTGTTGTTCTTCTGCTTCTTCTTTTTGCTGTTTGTTTTTTGGCGGCTGTCAAACAGCTTTTCGGTGCATTACCGCCACAGTCTGAACAGGAGTATGAATCAGGGCTTCTCCTCGTATAAAAAACACGCACCAAAACAAATAGACCTAACTAGCTTACAGAGACTTAAATTCTATAAATCAATGTAGCTACTTTTATAATCTGAAAAACTAAGTTAAAGCACAACTTGAGTTGCTCCATTTGCTCATCCTGCTTTATTCTTCCTCTTTGTAAATTCTTCCTCTTTTTTTGGTTTCTGTTTTGCTGAAGTCTACCACCATCTATTGTTCAATGTGGTCTCATTTCGTTGCATCATTTGAACATTTATCAACATTTTAATATCCACTAACTCCTGAATGCACTGGAACCTATATCAACTTAACCAATATCACCATCTTCTGGATTCTGAACAGTGGCAGACAACAGGGCTTGCCTGATATACTTATTAAACTGTAGACACTTCAATACTGCACATGAATCTTAACATGTCAAAGTATGAAGTGGTTTGTCTTCCTCTACCCACTGTAATGCTAGGTATATGGCCACCATCTCCCCTATACAGTATATACTGATAGATTACTGGTCAATCACTTTTTCAACACATTAAGGACATCAGAATATATGAATTTGAATATGAGTCAACGACGCCTTGATCTATTACCCCTCCCTATCCTCAGCGACATCAAGTAATTAGGTATACCTCAGAAAATAGAAGCCTTGATGGTACAGCAGGATATACAACCATTGGATTCAATTTCTAGCGCCTCCTTTTCCAACACCCACCCAAAACATTGACATATGTTTCTCTTTCTCCAAACTTGGTTCCTGTGCTCATGATCATCACGATGTCCTTAAATTAACCTGCTAGGTAGCCTCAAACGGTTTCATTAATTTTAACAAAGGCATTTCCCCCACTCCTACCTGCATAGCAGAAACAGTGGTTGTTTTAAATGCACTAAATTAGATTCTCAAGGCCTGGGTCTGAATGACATCCAGCTTTCAAGTGTTTGTTGCCAAACCATTTGCACACCAGTCCAATGTTGATGGGAGTTGTTGTTGCACTACACAATTCAGGAACTGTTGGGGTTGAGGTTGTTGTACACTATCGTTAACTGTTTCTTTTGTACCACCACAAAAGAAACAGTAAACAATTGTATTTATTTCCCTCTCATTCTGGAATCATAAAGGTATCAAATCATCCACCAGATATTTTGACTGTGGTTACCCTCTACTCTGTGGGCCCACATCCAGCACACAAAGATGACAGAGGCGCCGTTTCCCATATAGGGTCTGTGACAGGAACCATCAAACTTCCTCAATCATGTTTTGTGGTTTTTGACTGAACTCAAGATGTGCATGATCTGCTGCTCAGTTCTCAATGGTTTCAAGGCGGCAGCAGCGATGGCAGACACAATGTGTTCTCTTCCACTGCAGCAAATCATCTCGACTATCAACACCAGGCGCTTACCCGTGGTTCTCCAGGTCTGCTCTGGTATCTACTTCCAAGGTCGGCACCTTTATCCATTACCGTTATTTTGTTTAAGTCGTAACATGATGGCATTTATGTGCGAATCTGCAGCTGGAATAACACTGCCAAAAGTCATGTGACAGTTTTGTACTTGTAGAATTGTGTTTTGTACTTGAAGGATTTTGCTTTGTACTTGAAGGACTTTGTTTTGTACTTGAAGGATTTTCTTTTGTATTTGACAGATGTTTTTGTACTCAAAGGATATTTTTTTGTAGTTGAAGAAATGTATATTTGTATGTGTAAAACATACTGTATTTGTTTCTGAAGCCTGATGCATTTGGGTATGTTTTGTATTTGCAAAACAAAATGCATTAGTTTGTGAATGATGTTTTGTTTTATGCACACCACACTGAGTTTGCTTGTGAATTGTAGGGCATTAGTAAAACATGTTTTGTTTGTTTGTGAGGTTTTGGCAGTTATTTAACTCCATATAAATCTTCTTCTTTATTGCTGCACTATATGTATAGGTTATTTGTTTTAAATTATATTTATCCAAGTGATAAAACATTAACACACTTTCACTTAGGCCTATGTGTGACGTGTCTGAAGAAAGAGCTAAATGAAAAGGATTCTTGTTGTAACAATGCGGTGGGGTGTTTACCTGGGCTGTCCCAGGGTCGGTGTACGAGCTGTGGGGGAGTGAGGTGTGCTTCTCTACGGGAGACCTGGTGAAGGTCACTGGCCTCACGCTCATGTCTGTCACCTGTGAAGACACCACCAGCAAACAGAAATCAGAGCTGCCCATCAATCATAAAGGTATAGGACATGAGGACAAGGTTTATGACAAATGGTTTTAATGATGTTTGGCCCATATTATATTATAATAATAGAGATAAAAACTAAAACAACCATTACTCATAATAATTCCATTGCTACAGCTTGACCTTAGTACACTAATTTGTTAACAACATGACATCAAAATGTGTTGTGGAATACGGATTACAGTTCCAGATAATGAAACAATAATGAAAACCAAATATTTAGATTTTGTGCACTTATCCATTGGTTTAAACTACTGAGCTCTTCCTTCTCTCCAGGCTTGTTCAAGCAGTTCCCAGAAGGGCGGCGCTTCCAATGGCTGAAGGACATGTTAGATGCGAGGGCTCAGGAGACAGGGGACCCCTGCCTGCCCTTCTCCTTCATCAGCCGCTGTAAGCTGACCCTGGATGACCTGGTGGTGGGGCCCGAGACGGTGATGCTGGCTCTCTCGGTGGAGGGGCCCAGGGGGAAGAGCGGGACGGGGAGGATGCTGTGCCGAATGAGCGGCTCCCAGGGGGGCTCTATCGGGGTGGTCCTACCGCTCAGCTGCCAGGGGGAGTTCTACGAGTGCTTCTCCCTGCAGGAGATCGTGTCCGGGGCTGAGCTGTGCAGCGGGTGCTTCTGCAGTGTGGAGGCCACTCAGGGGGCGGAGCGACCCCTGATCTTCTGCCCCGTGTACGAGGTGGAGGCCCGCATGCACAGTGAGTACTGCCTGAAGGGGGGGAGGGGTCCCACCGGGATGTTAGGTAATGGCTTATTATGGGGCTTTGGGGTGGTGCGTTGTAGAAGGGTGCTTATACTGTGATGAGTGTAGATAGCACACTATGAGCAACCCAATATAATTGTATACTATATCACCCACAACAAATGTGTGATGAAAAGGAATTATACAGCCCCCAATGAAAAATCCTGAACCGACACGGTTTACAATATGACCTGCTGATTATGAACGCAATAGGTAGCAGGTCTAACTGTCTACCGTGATCACCTCTCTTGCCCGCTCAGTGCGCAAGGACACAGTGAGGTTCCCCTCCAGTCTGGAGGTGGATGTGGTGGAGGTGACCGACCAGCAAGACGACATGGCCTTCATCAGCCCGCTCTCCCTGGACGAACTCCTCCTCCTGCCCGACGACACCTTCCCCGCCACGGTCCGAATTGCGGAGACCCCTATGGTGGATCATCTGGTGCGCTCCGGCTGGGTACAGGAGCTCCGCGGGGACCAGGGGCTGGTCCTACACGGTAAGGGCTCCATCACCATGGCTCTGTTCTCCAGCGCCCGGAGGATCAAGCGCCAATACTTCCTGGTGTCTGAGGGTTACGGGGGCAGGTTTCGCAGGAGGCCCCGGGAGTTCCTGTCCGTGTTCGAGGTGTACGTGGCGTCCACCCAGGCGCCAGGCCTCAGGGTCACCGTGACGCGGTCCGTCCAGGAGGCAGAGGACAACGTGAGCAGCCTGGTCGCGGGCGAGGAGCTGGAGGTCGTTGGCTACCACATTGGAGGCCAGGAGGCCCAGCAGCCAAACCCTATGCGGAACTCCGACGTGCTCATTTGTCGCCGCATCGAGGAGCTCAGTGATGATGAGCAGGAGAATGAGGGCAGCTCTTCCTCTGCTGAGACTCTCGAGCTGCCTCTGCACTGGCATGTTTTTTTCAGAGAGGTGATCTCCAACAATAAAAAGTACAAGATCAAGGACTTGTGTCAGCAGTTCTCTCCGCCGCTGAACGTCAAGGTGGTGAGCCGAGACGCCAACCTGGTATCCGATCCTCTGTACGGGATCTCCTCCCTTCGCCTGGAGGGCGTAACCGTGGAGACCTTCATCCAGGCCAGCTTCCCAACCAGCCCTGAACTCTGCTTCATCATCCCCACCCGCTGTCTCTCCATGGCAATCTATTTTACCCAGCAATCCCTGCCTTGGCCCAGAGACGAGCCACCCGTTGTTCACGCGGACACGATTACCGAGGTGACAGAGTCTTTCTACCTGGAGAACTGCAGGCTGATATATGCCCAGCAGCCTCCACCACCAAGACCACCAAAGAACAAAGTGTCGTCACCCGGCAAAGTAACGCCAAAATCTTGCAACCCAGAGCCTCTTGCAGACTCTTATCCGGCTGGGTCAGCAAATGGCAGTGACCCCGAGGAAGGATTAAGGAGGCCAAGTGTCACCTGCAAAGCCAAAGTGCCTCTCCCACTGCCTAAGGTAACCCTCACACTAAAGAATGTTTTAAGCGTGTTTCTGGTATGTTGCTCCAGCAGCCTAGAGAGTTGATTTAACTCTAATATGTAATCAAGTTTAAGTCTGGTAAATGATTTGGAACAGAGTGGAGCAAAAGTTAAAAAAAATAAAATACCAAGACGTGATGAACCCAATCAAGCATGAGGCAAAGGACACTAAATAAAACCCTAGACAGGTATCCGATAATCCTTGTTTGTGTGAAATTCAGTTGAAATGCACGTTGTTGTGCAGGTGCCATGGAAACCAGCCGTCCCCTCTCCGACGCCCTCTCGCAAACTCCCCCAACTCTTGCAGTCAGTCAAGCCGCAAGGTAACCCGTGAGACATAACTCAAGGAAAGAGGGGGCTTTCTTCTGTAGGTACTCATGAACTGTCTCATGAACTTCAGAGCTGTTCAACTATTTAATGGCTTATTGCCCTTCATGTTTGTAACCAGTGTGTGACTCAGTCAGTAATCAGATACTACAACTAAAAACTTAAACTATCGCTACCTACACGTAATTTCTAATGCATGAAGGACAATGTCAATACACTTACGATTTAATTTACGTTCATCAGCGAATGTTAGATACATATTGTTTGATCTGAACGTCAAAAAGTAAGCGAGTGTTCTGTTATTCTGTTCTGTTAAGTTATTGCTGCATTTTGTAATAAACTTAATTTATCCTTCAGTTATACAAATGTACTGCACATTTATACATCCCATCTGTCCAATGTCACCAGGTGAGGTCCAGTCTGAAGACAGTGACCATGAATACGAGTCTGCTGACTTGCTGGACACAATCAAGAAAATGCAAGAGTCAGCCTGCTGATCAGGCCCTTGGGAATGGGTTACATTTACATTTACATTTAGCAGACACTTTTATCCAAAGCGACTTACAATAAGTACATTTGTCATAGGAAGTGTCACAATACATCGCTATCGGTAAAATGAGGATGTTCATAGAACAAAGTGCAAGTGCTGGCAATCGTCAAACCAACCTATTCCCATTAGTACAGTAGTGACAGCCAACTACTGCTTTAGTCTCCTGAGGAGCTCTGCAGGAAACAATGATTTCTGAACTTTTTTCAGCTTCCTGTCGAATGCTGACTGCTAAGAATGACCTTCACATGTTTAGTGTTGTATCTGTTGCTTCTGTAATAACATTAAGCTCACAAAGGCTATACAATGAATTGTCCCTGTGGATCAACAATGCTTTCTCAACTGAACTGAAGCACACTTTTGACGCATGA
>OMLJ01114277.1:0-10575 GCA_900302595.1 Gadiculus argenteus
CCGTGGCTACCGCCGAGTCTGTCGGCCACATCCAGAGTGTTGCTGCGCCGCCGGTCGGCCTTGCGTTCGCACATAAGGCTTGCGCGGAGGGAGTTGCTGCGTGCGTGAGCGTGCACGTGGTGGTGGAACAGACCACCGCTGCTGAGGTTCAGCTGGCCCGTGCTCTTCCGGTTGGCTGCAAACTTGGCACCCAACAGGGGGTCATGGCCCGCGGTCCTGGGAGAGAAAGCACTCATGTAAATATCTAAAATGTCTTGAGTCGATCGGCTTAACATTTACCATTGAGCAGACACTTTCATCTACATCGACTACAGGTCATTAAGGAGCAGGTAGGGGTGAGGCCATCTTGCTCAAGCATGCCTACGGGTAGTCTGGTAGCTAAAATTCAGGAACCCAGGACCATTAGGCTGGACATAAAAACCCTCACCCTATCCTGCACTGAGATCAATGGTCTTATAACGTTTCTGTTGAAACATGATGAGGAGGATGGGACATACTGTGCCAAGGCTGTGAGGAGGTCGTAGTTCTTCACCGTGTCTGCAAGTGTGTCGATGCCTGATTCCAGCGTTAACAGCAGCTCAATAACAAAGCCCTGAGGAGAGAGCAGAGAAGTGGTTGGCGGAGTGGCAGTTAACAGTGGCAAGCCTGGCTGGGGTTAGCCTAGCAGGGGATAGCATTGCCTAGCAGGGGATAGCATTGCAGCCAACAAGCTGCGTCTCTTAAGAAAAGTCTAGTTTCCCCCCCGGATATGTATTGGATACCCTATACATCCATTAGACCCGGTACAGTTCTACCAGACTTGTTGGTATAATGTAAAGGAAGCACTGCCAGGGTCTCACCTGGGCCTCCTCCCCCGGGTCACCCACAGTCTCCACCAGGCGTGACAGGACGTCAGACAGCGTGGCCGGGGTCAGTGGCTGTTTGAGGGCCCTGAAGATCTGGAAGGACCTGCCGGCGTAGTGGCGGGAGGTACAGGACAGAGCCGTCTGCAGGGCCACCTCACTCAGCAGAGACTCCAGCTGGAACCCTGGAGGGACATACACACAGCAGAGGATGTACAGCGGACCACCACTGATTGGTACAGTATGCTGACCCGTCAGTCGATGCCTGTTGCTACATACGGATTCATTACTCATACTTTTGTAAAATGTATGGAAATGTGGGGGGAGTTACGTTTGGCTTGTAGGAGGAGTTACATACATGTTGTGGGATGAGTCAATCCTTGTATGTGTGAGGGGTTCATTGTTTTGTGGGAGGAGATAGATTGTTTTGCTAGGAGCTCTACATTTGGTTTGGGAAGGGTAACATGGGGCTATGGGAAGGTTATAGGGTTTTGAGAGAAGACAAATAGGTTAAGGGCAGGAGTCACACAAGGCTGTGGGAGGAGTTACGTATATGGCTGTGATAAGAGATACGATAAGGTAAGAGATAGATGTGGTCCGTCGGGGGAGTGTCCGTAGTACCAACCTGCGCTGGACTGCTTGAACACTGCCACCACATGTCTGAGGAACACACTGAGCTGCTCGGCGCTCTTGATCTGGGGGTTCTTAGGAGCGACGTCCTCGTGGTTCCAGAGAGGACCACGCTTCCTGGAGAACCAACACAAACAAACATCAGCGACTGACGACGGGACAGGGACAACAAACATAATGTCATCACGCCACAACTTGTACAACATGATGTCATTACTGGCCGTTGTAACTCCAAACCCATGTATGTTATCACCGCACACAGAACCACCACACCAAAGTCCAAACCCAACACACCATTAGTCAAATCCATGCAAAGGGAAATACCTAATCCATTCAGAGTTGACTGTGAGCATGGAACCAATTACATACACAAATAGCATGTGAGCATACAACCAGATACGATGAAAGATAAGGTGGTTATGTCTTAGTTATGGTTATGTATACACAAATGAGCACATCATGGGCATAAACTAGAAATAAAAGCATGACAACAGAAAAAACCGAGTGAGGTAGTCCCATATAGAAACCTAATCAACAGGTTAAAGGTACTGCGGCAACGCCTCCTCACCTGGAGCTGATGAACTCAATCAAGGCTTTAACCTTCTGGTCCTGCAGGGTGGAGAGGTCCACCTGCTGGAGCATGGTGGGGGGCAGCGGGGAGAAGGCTCCCGCCCCCACCCCTGTGCCCAGGCTGATGCTAGAAGAGGTGGAGGAAGAGCTCAGGCCTGAGTCCGTCATGGGAGAGGGCTGGTGCTCTGGCATCAGGTCTTGGACTCCTGCAGGTTAAATGGTCAGGTGTGATCACCCACAATGTCACATGATGAGGTGTGACCATTATATTTCCATTCCCAACTGTGATAATATAACATGCAATGTTATATTATCGGTTTATAATTCTATATCCCATTGACTTGGTTTATGGCTGGTTGTCATGGTGTTGAATTACGTTTAATTCTCCACCATAAGTTAATCGGCCGGAACTAAGACTGACTACATGAGACAACCTGAGCCAAGACACACGCACACACCTATCCAAGGCGTGGCACACCTCGACTCATGCCTCCATCCACATGCCGTTATATTGTTGTGCATTTTCCCGCCACCAACCTGTGAGGTTGAACTCGGGTGCGATGGGCTTCACCGTCAGGACCCGGGGCTCGTTGGCCTCCCTGTTGCGTAGCAACACGGCTGCCAGCGACTGGACGCTGCTGTTGGTTCCCTGGACCACCAGCAGGTGGAGCAGCAGGCGCTTGCAGTGCTCGTACACCTCCGGGTGTTGGTGGTCACAGCCTGCAAGACAGTCAGGAAAAAAGTCAAAACTCCCAACAGAGCTGCAAACACCATGTGTGCCAGAGGGAGGAGGTTGTAGCTTAGCCATTGAGGAGGAGGAGGGATGTGGAGTTGTATCTCCAGTTGTGTAAGGAAACGAGAGGAGGTGTTATCAGCTGTGTTGAAGGAGCTAGAAGGAGGCATTTAAGGAGCAGTGAGGGCCTGTAGTTCTAGCGGTGCTAGGAGGAGGTGTCGCTCTAGCTGAGTTAGGAGGAGGAGGAGGAGTGATAGGATGAGGTGTCCCTCTAGCTGAGTTAGGAGGAGTTGCTCCAGCTGAGTTAGGAGGAGTTGCTCCAGCTGTGACAGGAGGAGTGATAGGATGAAGTGTCGCTCTAGCTGAGTTAGGAGGAGTTGCTCCAGCTGAGTTAGGAGGAGTTGCTCCAGCTGTGACAGGAGAAGGAGGAGGAGTACCTATGAATATGGAGTGCAGCAGGAGGTGCAGGTAGACGCTCCACTCCACCTTGACCCCGTGGTCCACGATGAGGTCAGTCAGAAGGATGACTGCAATATTACACCTGAGAAGCGGACAAAGGTCATGACCATGTTTGAAACATCCAGATTTCAGGCTTGTGTTTACTACCAAAAATACATTAAAATCACCAAGCCGGTATTGTGTAACAGATCATTGAAGAACGCTTTAATTTAGTGATGAGTAAAGTAAAGCTACATTGAATCTAAATTGAATTTCTTCAGAGCAGGTAGGGGTTGACACCTAGCTTTAGGATGCCTACAGCTACACTTCAGACATTGGGGACATTGGGGCGAACCCATGACCTTTAATCTGGTTGTGTGTACCTGTGCAGAGGGACAGCAGCAGTGTTGGTCTCAGGCAGGTGGTCCACCAGTGGAGACCAGCACCCGCCCGTCGGAGGGAAGGGGAGGGGCTCCGGGCGGTTGTGGTCCATCACCTTCAGGCGCCAGTTGGCGTAGAGCGGCATGGAGTCACCTGCACGGCGGAGCGGGGAGGGCGCTTAGCAACCACAGCATCGTTTGTAGCCATGACAATAAAAAGGCAAAGTCGCTCGAGAAGCACACAGCAGGGGATACCCCCTACCTTGGGGAGATGCACTGTAGCTTAATGGTAGACTGGGGGATCGTTAGCCAAGCTAACTACCAGATTAGAACATTAGAACCGCCATCTCCAGCACAGATCAACGGTTAACGCTTGGCCCGCCAAAAAATCAATGACGTTGAACTTTCAGGTTAAATAATTGGACAACACTCCCTGACTAATGACTGACTAATCAATGAGGAATCTATGACAGGGCAGGGAGAGTGAGAGGATGGTCAGAGGTCACGGAGAGGTCACCCACTCTTCTCCTCCTCATAGGAGCCCCCGGAGCTGCTGCTGTAGCGGGATTCGAGGCGGTGGTGCTGACGAGACAGGTTGATGTTCATCCCGCTGTATACGTCCAGATGAGGGTAGCTATGAGGACACGGACACACATATACATACATCAAGGAGTGTTATAAACTGTTACACGGTCAAAAATTTGCATGAGCTTTAGAAATGTATTTCCACCTAGAAGAGACCCCGGAGGCTTTATGCGTCCTCTCAGCTTTCCAGAGTCCCCTCCTAAGGGTGTAGGGTGGATTTTTGTTCCTGGTTGGATTCCTTGGTATTTATTTTTTTATGTATTGTTGACATAACATTCACAGTGATGTGAAAGTATTAGTTATAGAATAGTTAATACATAAGTATTTCTAACACACTATTAAGGAAGGTCATATGTT
The DNA here is from genome assembly GCA_900302595.1 of Gadiculus argenteus. Classification (NCBI taxonomy): domain Eukaryota; kingdom Metazoa; phylum Chordata; class Actinopteri; order Gadiformes; family Gadidae; genus Gadiculus; species Gadiculus argenteus. The sequence goes on from OMLJ01114277.1 coordinate 4,536, forward strand.
TCCATTGCTTTTAACAGTCAGGAGACGGCATCTGTTTGAACTAGTTTCAACTGAACTCCTGAGTGTTGTCTGTTTAAACTCGTTTTATGACTGATGTACATGACTGGTATTCCTCCAAGGTAATTTGCATAGTGTTGGATTGTTGTGCATGCATGCTTCAACATATTCCAACTAGATTTAAATCTGCTGAGCATGCAGGTTTCCAGACCAGTGTATGTTTATACGTTTCAATCCATTTTAACTGTGCATGCATGTTTTAATTGGTAATATGATCAGTGTACTGCAAATCTTACAAGATATGCAGGTCTTTAAAATGTTTTATGCAAAAAAAGATATGCATCTTTTCATGACTAGCTTGATACATCCGTGTGTGTGCGTGCATGTGTGTACGTGTTTGTATGTGTGTGTGTACCTGTCCTCCATATTGGGATCCTTTATCTTGCTCTCGTGATGGCTTTCAGTTCCAGGCACCATGGTGTTGCTGCTGGACATAGTTCCTGAGAAACCAACCATACATATCAATTACACGTATTCAGTAATTGAATTCAGCTTTTTGAAGGTTGAAAATTGTATTATTTGGTGATCAGAAAGTAATAATTTTTTTTGCATATATATATATATATATATATATATGTATAATTTTTGGAGAAGCATATTCAAAAACATCTATATGGTTATTTATCATTTATCTTTGCACTTTTTGTGTGTGCATTTCATGAAAAATGGGTTAGAGTCATGGGAGCCCAAACGCTATGGGGTGGTGTTGAGCCCAGACTCAACCAGGTCAAACCAGGACGGGGGTCCTGTGTACCTGTGTTGACGGAGGGGATTTTGTAGCTGGCGCTGATGCGGTAGTATGGAGGGTTGTCCATGTGGGTGACGCTAGAGCAGACCGGGTCCATAAGCTCCAGTTCACACATCAGCTCCTCCAGAAGCTGAATGGTCTTATCCCTGCCCAGGTAAACCACCACCCGCTTCACCTGGAGACACAAACACACACCTCAGTTACACGTCACTTCCACCACCTTACTCACTTCAGGTGAGGGCATGAGGTGCACGAGGGGGATTGCATTACGACTTTTGAAGTCCAGCAGATAGCCAGGGTGTATACTGTGGAATCAACTTATGATTACACAAAGGGCTATACAGTTGAACTGACTTATGAGGATAAGGAGGCTCTGAAGATGACTGTAGAACAGACTTATGAGGACCAGGAGGCTCTGCAGGTGTTTACTGTAAAACTGATGAGGACCAAGAAGCTCTGAAATTGTTAACTGTACAACTGACTTATGGGTGTAATGAGTATAATGAGGTGGGGCCATCAGTATCGTAGGTCTTACATAGGGCAGTAGACTGGGTTCGCTGTTGACCCCCGCCATGCTGATGAGGAAGTGGAGGATGATCTTCAGGTTCTTGGGCCAGCTGTCCGCCAACGTGGTCCAAACATTCTCGATCTCAGACCAGGCAAACTCATCTCCATACTGCAGAGGGAAACAAGAAAAGCAAAACAGAGCCGCTTGTTAGTAGCTGGCATTCAGTTAATGTGTGCAAAGACACATTCATGGAAGCAAGGTAATACTTAGGCGTTACCATACACAAAAACTAAAACTAGAAATGCACCCAAGCACTCAAACCCTGCCGAGATTAGGAACTTGAACATCAAATACGGTTCAATACAGCCTGTCAGCCTTACATACAGTATGTATTGCATTTTGCTTTGAGTGTTGAGCCTCTGCCCTCACCTTGGCGGTCATGAACATGAGGTTGTTGAGAACCATGGTGGTGGCGTGTGGCGAGCCCCAGCCTTCGCCTCGCAGCCAGCGTCGGCTGTTCACCATCATCTCCCGCTCCTGCGCCTCCTCTTCCTCCTCAGCCACGCCTGGCTCCTCGGGCCGCTGGGTGGACGGCTTGAAGTCCACCAGCTCCACGTTGTTCATCCAGGGGAGAAGGTAGTGCAACATGACCTGACGGCCTGCAGGGTGCGCCGTCTGGATGCGCTGGCTCACCTCTGAGGTCATGGCGGTGGAGAGTGGTTACCATTGAGCAGTTGCTTCCATCCACACGTTATTTACAGGGAATTCAGATACAAGGAATTAAGGAGCAAGTAAGAGGTAAGTGCATTTTGTGCAACAGAAATTAGAGATTGCCAACAGAAATTAGAGATTGAATCCAAAACCTAGCCAGTACTCTACCCTAACCCCAGACGGAACTAGATGCATATTTTTTTAAGACAAATTATAAAAAAAAAAAAAGAAGAAAGAAACAAAGGCTATAATTCCCACCGGAGGGTGCGGGTCGGCTCAGTCCGCAAAAGGTGCGGTACGGGTCACGTTTCCACTGCCAAAAAGTGGGCATGACCCGGACTGAGCCGTACTCGTCTCGCAGTACTCCTCTTTTGGGGTACTGACACCCTGAAAGGGTACCGGGCACTGCCGGCAAGTTTGAGCTACACACGCCGTTGATTGGTCGACAGAATCTGCACTTTCGTGCGACAGTGGGATAATAACAAACAAACACAGTACCCGCAAGGTATTTCTGGACAACGGCGAAAGCTTTGTTTATTGAAGAAAATGTTGCGCAAAAGTTTGCCGTCCTTCTTGAACATCCTACATTTGCTCTTTGTTCTTTGTGCGCGTTCTTCTTTTTCATTGGATTTATTAGCGGGCTACACTGTGTTGGGCTGCTATGAGATCACAATGCTTACATAGCCGCCGTGGCTATCGCCGTCCGGCTTAAACCCCGCCCCCCCATAAGGGTACCGTCGGCTGTGGAAACGTGACACGTAATCGACCTGAGCAATACCGCTCCCTCCCTACCCGCACCCTCCGGTGGAAAAGGGGCATAAATGTTACTCAAGTTTTTTTTTTTTGCCATTATGATTTTTTCCATTATTTGACACATTAAAGGCATGCATTTAAGTATTTGCCAGACTAGAGCAGAGAGAGGGCTTGGTGCAGACCTGAGAAGATGGGCAGGGTGAGCTCGGGGTAGGTTCCGGCCAGCTCCTCAGACAGCTGGTAGTAGGACAGGGAGTAGAGGTGGGGCAGCGGGGACGGAGGGGTCAGGATGCCATCTGTCCGCTGGATCTCCAGCTTGTGAGCATAGCGGAACAGCTTGGGCTCCAGGATCTGCCAAACCGCACAAAAGACCATAGAGAAATACCATCAAGCTCTAATAGGAAAGGAACACAACAGGAACACAACACAGAAAACGCATCATAGGAGGAAAACCCTTCAGAGCTGTATTAAATAGGGCTTTGATCTTGAAGTGCTGATGTCCGGAGCATTACTCGGGCAGGTGCATAGGTAAGACCAACAACTAAAACTGTAGCCTGTAAAGCAGTAGACATTGCGCTTGCTGGATAACCAAAGTAAATTGTCAGCAGTAGCACAGAAGGAAGTACACATTTTGCAAGGAAACGCGTCATATTTAACTAAAGGAATGACTATAATACAGTTGAGTATCATTGTAGAGCTCAGAGTTCATAGCAACAAACACTCCATGCCTGAACAGGCTTCAGCCCAACCCAGTCCAGTGTGATGCACTTATGACACATACGTGTTCTGAGACCATTTCATGGTGAGACTGCACTTTAAATAATAAATTGATTGATTGATTGATTGACCCCTGCTTAACCTTTGACCATGTGTGTGTGTGTAGGGCCGGGGCAGTTCTGACCTGCAGCAGTTGCATGGCCAGCTCGTAGATATCCCTGGCCGAGTCAGCAGCCTTGAACAGTATCAGGTTCAGTAGCACCACAGTGTCAAACTGGTAATCCCTGGGAACAAAGAAACACAGCCGGAACCACACCACTGGTCAGATAGCGGACACAGAGTAACCGGTCACAGAACAGGGGGTACTGTACTCCTGGACAACTCTACTGGTGGAGCACAAGACGCTTTGGGATTCAACTGGATTCAAAAGTGGATTGCATTATTTAGAAAATGGGCATGAAAGTTTTAATTATTTAATTTCAGAAAAAGTCAGGGTTGTGCTGAAGTGCTTTGTAAAGACTACATGAAAGAAGCGTACCTGTTATGGAAGACGTTGGCGATAGCCCTGAAGCAGCCAGCAGCGACGCGGCGTGAGCCAGTGTAGCAGCGGTCCACGGCCCAGAACATGAGGTTACTCTGGTCCGGGTTCAGCTCCAGCAGCAGCATCACCGCCTCGCAGCCTAGCTGGTGCACCTGAGGAGGGTGGAAACCCGATAGCATCTATTAAAACCGGTTTACATTAATAAACAGCAGTTGGCCCTGTTTAATAACTGTTACCGCCTGTTGCCACCCGTTAAGCAGGGTAGTGCTTGGGGTGAAAATTACTGGGTTTCATCCCCAATGTCTTTAAGTCAACCTGTAGGCCAGGTCCTACATCCAAATTCAAAGTGAATGCGTAAATACTGACTATTAACGGTACACATTAATCAGTAATCATTAATCCATGACAGGTACGACTCCGGGCCAACAGGTGAGTGGTGAGGTGGGCCTTGCTCACCTTCCGGTCCTGTGAGTCCAGGATGTTGTCCAGCCACTTGTACAGGTAGCCATCCGAGGAGAGCCCCACGTTGTCAGCCACTGGGCCGCAGCACAGCACCGCAGACATGGCCTGGAGAGACAAATGGAGAATGACTACCACTGATAAACATAGACATTCAGACCCATACATCGACGCACAGAAGGACTTGACATGAAGTGATTCAGAGTTCAGAGTAAAATTCACCATAGGGTCATTGCACCATGACATCCAGCCAAATACCCCCACAGAAGCTTTTATAGCGATGGTCGAACATTGGTCAAGATAGGGCTCAGCCGAATGATCGGCCGAATGGTTTAGTATTGACGCTAATGGTACAGTGCAGATATCTCGTAAATTACCCGTCTAATAATGCCTGGAATGTTACCACACTTCTTTAGTAGTACACATAGGGTCTGTTACGGGTCTGTTGTTTATTAACAATAACACAATAACACAGCTTCAACGCCACTTCCGTGTTTCAGGAAAAGTAAATAAAAGTCCTCATCAAAACTCACAAGTGTAAGGAGAAAGCTAGTGAATTCAACACTCCATAGAAATGTATTGACAACTGAAATAATTGAACATCCTTGATATTTGAAATGTGTTTGATTAACTAGCTTTTTAATTTCCTTTCTCCCCATCAAGGCCAACAGCAGAGTAGCCTACGAAAAGAATAGACTAATATGAATGCTAAAAATATTAAAACACAAATGATTAGGCCTAGGCCAACACATGCTATATCAGTCCTAATCAGACCTAATGCATCATCTTCTCGCTCATGGTCAGCAGCTCACGGATTTCACCGTCTCTCCAGTGTAAAAACGCCATTTCTTCTGTCACTATGAGGACATTTTAAACCCAGATTTAAATTAAAATCGGAGGGAGACAGCAAGTGCAGCTCGAAAGCGACAATTCGGCTGGGCATGTATTTTTGATTGCTGCAATAAATGTTTTAGTTGTTGACTTCTAACATATCTCTGTCTATGCTGTTTAAATCCAACAGTAGTCTATGAGTAATATATCGCCGGTAACCACTGACTGCGTTTACATGCAGGAGCATAATCGTGTAATGAACGTATCGAATGAAGATGTCATGTAAACAGGTTTATTCGATCTGCTTCGCCAAAAGGATTGTCTCAGGATCGGATTAGCGAAGCCGATAGGATAGCTGGGCTTGAGCCGGTCCTAGTCGGTTATCTACCTGCATGTGTACTCGATTGGATCGTATTACCGGGAGTTCACGTCCTGCACATGCTCGAGAATTTCAGCCGGGGATGTCACCCGGAAATGGAAGGAGACGAGATAATAAATAAATACAAATTCACAATGTACGCTACTGTTGCCTCGTCAAACTCCTCGTACGCCATCGTTGTTTGTATGCCACCAGATAGTTTGTTGTTGCTTTTATGTAGCCGTGAATCGGAAGTGGCTCTAGTACTACTTGTTGAAAGGGCTACAGCGCCACCTAGCGTAGCGGAGTCAGCCAGGTTTCCGACCATTATTCCAATCTGATCCGATGCATGTATAC
>OMLJ01114295.1:0-15520 GCA_900302595.1 Gadiculus argenteus
GCGAGGACTGACTTGACTTCGCTGAACGGCTGGCGTTTGAACAGGTTGGACCACCGGGCCCAGTTGGTCTTCAGGGCCTTCTGGGTCCCTTTCTGGGGAACACGGGACAGACGGAGAGAACCCTTCAGAACCGCTCAGAACCCCTCAGAACTGCTCAGAACCCAGAGGCTACACAGACGGTTTGAAGTGTCTTGGTAGTTAGGGGTTTATGAATGTCTTCTAATGGCCTCTGTGTTTTCACATCAATATGCAAAAGACGCACACTTTCACACATCTGCCAAATTCTGCTGAATCAGGTCAACCTCAGAATGTCCTCACCTCATGGAGACAGAAGAAAGTCTCAAACACATGTTTCTTCAGCAGCTCCTGAAGGTCCTCTGAGAGAGAGACAGAGACAGAGCGAGAGAGAGAGATACCATGAGTGTAGGGGACAAAACGATGCACAGTGGGGTCTTAGTATCGCCCCCTAGTGGTTGAAATAATGATTTTAAAACGATGACCAGTTCACCACAGCTAACACTAAAGACTCATTCAGGACAATCATGAGCATTTAAAGAAAACGTTTTCTTACCTCCATTATCGAGATATGTGTGATGCAGGATGTGGTGAACAATCCGGATCCTGAGGACATGCAGTAATGGACGTGTAGGAAGATATGAATAAAGTGGTCAGCACTTTATCTTCTAAGGGAGGAACATGAACTAGAGGTGGTTAAACCAAAGCAACACCAGCTGTCTAACGCGAGAAAGTCATTAGCCTCAGAGAGCCATTGACCTGCTGGTGGTGTATGTGACACATGCGTGTCGCTGTGTGTATCCATGCGTGTAGGGGTGTGTGGATGAGGTACATGTGTGTAGTGATGGCGAGATGAAGCTTCATAACACCTTGAAGCTTTCCAGCCAAATGTGTTGAAAAGAGGTTAATTTCACTTTGGACGCTCACTAGGGACACCAGTGGTCAATAAAATACAAGACAAATACAAGTCTACCTTTGGTCTGATTACACAAAACCCATGAACCCTTGATATCTAAATCTAGATATTAAGAATGAAAAATTATTATTATTAAATTATTTTGTAAATAATTATTTATTGATTTTTATGATATTTTTTAATTAAATATATAGGTAGGTCTGGGAGACATGCAGAAAATGACCACGGGCAGGATTCGAACCCGGGTCGCTACGTTCAGGACTGTGCCTACATGGAACGCGCTTTAACCTGGTGCATCACCGGGGCGCCGCGAAATAGAACAATTCTGCCATCGATTTTGATGTAGGCCCTACCAAACTCAGGTAGGCTACTTCCAACCATACTATTGAAGTTCTGATTTTGTAACACAGAAACTTTTTGGTCTGTGAACCAGACTCTGAAACTTCATTCTGAAACAGTCGTGTCTGAGTGGAGAGGGTCGACTCGCGTGGGTCCTAAACGAAGCTTCAAACGTCACACTCATAAACCAAGGCTTTGTTCGTCATTAGTCACGTGATTTTTATGGGAACGACACAAGCCTTGACACAAGCTTCATCTGGAACGCCCCTTTTTGAGTGATACGTGCTCCGAAGCTTCGCTTCATACTGGCCATCACTACATGCGTGTAGGGGTGTGTGTATGAGGTACTGTACATGTGTGTAGGGGTGTGTGTATCAGGTACATGTATGTAGGGGTGTGTGTGTCAGGTACATGTATGTAGGGGTGTGTGTATCAGGTACATGTGTGTAGGTGTGTGTATGAGGTACATGTGTGTAGGGGGTGTGTGTATGATGTACATGTGTGTAGGTGTGTGTATAAGGTACATGTGTGTAGGTGTGTGTATAAGGTACATGTGTGTAGGTGTGTGTATAAGGTACATGTGTGTAGGTGTGTGTATCAGGTACATGTGTGTAGGGGTGTTATCAGGTACATGTATGTAGGGGTGTGTGTATCTGGTACATATATGTAGGGGTCTGTGTATCAGGTACATGCGTGTCGCTGTGTGTATCAAACGTGGGTCCTACCGTGTCGACTGCGGGACCACCGCTTTGGGTTCTTCGTTCCAGTTGCAGGCATCAGAGACCTTGAGCAGATACTTGTAATCCTCAAACACCTCACTGGGGGCCCGCAGGCCGTAGAATAACTTGTCATCATGGGCGATTTTCTGAAAGAACGTGTTGACAATGTCGGATTATGTTGTCTTTATTGAAGTTGTAAAAAATCAACAACAAAAAATCAATCGTTAGAGGAGACGTCCGACGGTTTATGTTGCAAACACAGTGAACGGTTCACTTGGGGAACTCACCACCACTTTGATGTTCTTCTTCTTCAGCATCTCGATGAAGGCATTCTGCTTCAGGGTCCTCTGGGTCTCCAGGCCTTCCTCTGCCTCCTCATCCTTATGGGCCACCAGCACGTAGTCATAGCTTTTCTGGGGGGCCTGGTAAAGGGATGCAAGCATTAAGGCTCACTGACTCTAAGGACACAAGTAGTATTAAGGCTCACTGACTCTAAGGACACAAGCATTAAGGCTCACTGACTAACGATACAAGCATTAAGGCTCACTGACTAACGATACAAGCATTAAGGCTCACTGACTAATGATACAAGCATTAAGGCTCACTGACTAATGATACAAGCATTAAGGCTCACTGACTCTTACAGCACAGGGGTTACTAAGCACAGTGTGTATGTATTTGTATCAGAGTCAGTTACAGCTAGAACTGCCATGGAGATATATGTGAATGTGTGTTATAAAGATGGAGTCTGCCCTCTGGACCATCATCATAACAAAAGCCAGAGGGTTGAGCAGGATTGAATTGTGCGTACACTTCCACCCAACATTCATGCTGAGCACTGAGGCTAATAACTCAACCCTCGATCCTCGAAAACATGGGTTCGCATTGACTACCTTTTTGGTTGTGCCAGGCCTTAGCAAAGTGGTTGATATTAATCTTACTGTTGTAATCTTACTTCACCTTTTAATGGTTTCAGGTTTGACGAGGCGTGCTATTGGAGAAAGGCCATGTTTGGCAAACGACCGCAAACATTGGATCTTATCACTCTTCACTCCATTTATATTAAGCCTCATAGCAATGGTTCGGGAATGCTGTCAGTACAGCAACAGACAGCACTGACCCACAGCACTGACCCATACATCACTGACCCACAGAGCACTGACCCACTACAGCACTGACCCACTACAGCACTGACTGACCCACAGCACTGACTGACCCACAGCACTGACCCACTACAGCACTGACTGACCCACAGCACTAACCCACTACAGCACTGACTGACCCACAGCACTGACCCACAGCACTGACTGACCCACAGCACTAACCCACTACAGCACTGACTGACCCACAGCACTGACCCACAGCACTGACTGACCCACAGCACTGACCCACTACAGCACTGACTGACCCACAGTACTAACCCACTACAGCACTGACTGACCCACAGCACTGACCCATTACAGCACTAACACGTTCTTTCAACACTTACCCACAGCACTGACTGACCCACACAGCACTGACCCATTACAGCATTGACCCATTACAGGGTTTCTGGACCGTCCGTCCTGCTTCCAGATCCCCTCTTTGCATGTCAGTGAGATTGGCCTATCAGAGCCCAGTATTTTGTTGGGCTGATGAGCGTGAGAGGAGATAAAGGTAGTGTAGTACAATACCGCTCAACTGTACACCTTTTGACAGTTGGCTTGTAAGGTAAGATAAGATAAGATAAACCTTTATTAATCCACTAAGGAGATTCAGGTGTTATAGCAGGTACATAGAGGTGGCAATCCCAGATAACACAAATAAAGTATAATACAAATGAATAAGTCAGTCAATATATTAGTCTCAGTCTATCAATCGCTCTATATACTGTATATAAATAACACATCCTTGCCTACTACTGGGTGTTTGATACAGGATGATACATATTCATGAAAACAAAACACACAACACTGGTGGTGACTCTGGTGAGGTATCAAATGTGATTAAAGAAACGGCTGGTTGTGTCCAGTAAAGTTCATCACTGTTATAACAGTGTTATTATTTGTGTAATAGAGAGATTTCAGAATGCTCACCAACACGGGCAGAAGGGGAGCTCTGTGCCTGTGGAAATCACGGTCGCACAACTCGATGTCTTCCTACAACACAGAAAGACCGGATTAACAATACACACTCCGTACACACACACGCACACGCACAAACAGGTCCTGTCTTGTCCGGCACCGAAACCTGCAAGTTATCTCACTCATTCACTCAGGCGTTTTGTTTGGACATAAATCTACAAATAACAGTTCATAAATGTCGTCACGGGAGGTGAAATACGTAGCTCGTTTCAAGGCGGCATAGAAGAGCGAGATTTAAATAGGTGCCAGGGGTCAGGGAAGGGCCCCACACCAGGGGCCTCTGTCTGAGGAACTCAGGAGTTCCCCATTAATGTGTCTAAGAAACGGCTCTCTACCAGGGGGGTTTAAGGCTGCATGTGCCCAATCTACACTTCATATAGGCCTAAACTAATATCAAATCAATAGTTTATAAATATATGGCCTATAGCCTCAAGAGAAACAAAAACATGACTTAAAAAAAACTAAAAACATGCAAAAAAAGTTAAATCAACGCCAATGGGTTTTCACTGTCGTTGTTTACCACAACCTATATGACTAGTTGTCTTCTTACCGCGGCTTTTCTGCACAACATGTTGACGACGGATTACTCGTTCCTACTGCGGAGAGAGTCCAGTCATATCCATACATTACTGTCGGTGGTTACTGATCCATCTGGGCCATCAGAACAACACCTCACACAAACTCACTTCCGCATCGTTCAGTTGCAGGTAGGTCAGGTAGGTCTCTGCCTGTTGCTCCTCACCTGTACTCCTCACCTGTACTGACGTCACTCCTGTGTGACGTCACCCCATGAGCACGGAGATAAAGGAGGCTCCGGCGCGCGTGCCCTCTACGGCCGTTCTGTACCACGCCAAGGCAACCCCGCTGAACACGAGGAGCTGCAGAGGAACTTAGTTCTGTCTGCTCTGATAAAGCGGCTCACACATGCAAACCAGAATTCCCTGGAAGAGCAATGAGAACGGTAGCATTTGAATAACCGTATTTTCTTCCCCACTTGCTGTTCGTTCAGACCTATGGTATAATGTATAGAGCCGGCCTTCACAAATAAGTGCTGCAGAATGTTAATATCTGCATATTTTGATCCGTTTTAAAAAACTTTTGAAATTGACAATATAATCGTTCATTAACACATTTTTCTATAATTGTAGATTTTTTTATGAATATATTAGTTAATGAATGATTATATTGTCTAACAAATACTTTGTCAGGAGAATAAATTGTATTTGTCACCTAAAATAAATTACTTATAAAATACTTTTCATTTCAGTTGTTTAGTGATAGGGGGTTTTAACTCAATGAAAGGTTCAATTCCCTGTGTTGAATGAGGTTGATCAGAGTATCTGCAGTGGATTCAACCTCAAGATTCCTTATGATATTATATTGTGACTAAGGAGCAAAACTAAAATATCTGATTCTAGTGATTGGGAAAATGTTCAATGCAACCTTGTCAATCACATGCAGATGCTTTTTCACATCTCTAAAATGTAATCAATTAAATGTTTGAAGCTAATTTTTATATGATGAGGAAACTCATCGTATAAATGTTGAAAGTTTTCTTTACAAAAATCGAATTTGAAGAGCAGTTTCAGACTGAGGTTTGAAATCAGATCCATGATTCTTAATCTTAAAAATTGCAATCCACCATTTGAACAATATTATGTTGCGTATTTCTGGTGTGAAATCTAAATTACTTCCAAAAAAAGATATAATTGTATCAGCTTAGCTTGCAAAAAGCATTTTTATTATAAAATAACTTCTGTACAGCAATACACCACAATCAGTGCACAAATACACCCCAACCATTAAGTGGTATTCTCCCAGGGGAGCACTGGGCGACAGAGCCCCACTGGAGGAGTGAGAGGAGAGCCTCCCTGGTCCGGTTCAGCAGTACATCATTCATCCTCCTGCTCTGATGTCTTTCTGTAGTTCTTGCGGTGAGCCTTCCTGAAGGAGGCAAACTCTTGGGGAACTTGCGGCTCGTTCTTCTTCTCCTTCTCCTTCTCCTCCTCCTCCTCCTCGAACAGCCCTCCTCCACCTCCTCTCCCAGGCCCCCACTTCCTCTGCTCAACCTTGGGAGGCAGGGCAGACGGGCTGGAGTCCAGGTCCTCCTCCTCCTCCTCCTCCAGGTGGCTCAGACCTCCCCTCCGTCCTCCACCGTCCGCGGCTGATCTCCCCTCGTCCCCCCGCTCCTCTCTCCCGGGGCCCCTACCGGGCCTGGAGAAGATGATCCTGTGAGGGGAGGGCCCCACACTGCCCTCGGGGGCCGGGGTGCAGGACGGGTCGGGGGCGATGAAGCGGGCCCCCTCGGGCCTCGGGGCCGGCTCCTTGCTCTGCTGCAGGCTGAGCAGGTACTGCAGGGCCACGCTGCGGTTGCGGCTGTCGCTGGTCTCCGCAACCTCCTCCAGGCTGTAGCGCGTCCAGCGCTCGGGGTGCAGCAGGTAATCCGGGGCCCCTCTCCGGGCCGGGACCTGGACCGGGTCCCCGGGCCCCTCAGTGATGTGGCGCTTCCGGCCCGCCTGCGGCCTGCCGGCCTTCTTCCCACTGCCGAGCGGCGGCGGAGGCGACGGCCTCACGAAGACTCCGTCGACGGCACTGTCCTGCCCCGACTTGGGGGACGTCTCCATGGCAACGCCGTCCTTGCCTGGCGGGGAGGCAGTCTCCATAGCGACGCTGTCCTGTCCCGACTTGGTCTCCTTGGCGACGGTGTCCAGGCAGTCGAAGATGTTGCGGCTGCGGAAGGAGAAGCTGCTGCTGCCGCCCTTCAGGCTGAAGTTGCTGAGCGGTGTGGCGGGCAGTGGCCGGCCACAGCGCACTGTGGCCACCTCCTCCTCGTCCTCGCTGGAGGAGTTCAGCTCCTTGACCTCGGCGTCCAGGGGGGGCCCGGCCCCTGGGTCCTCGGGGTCCGAGTCGCTCAGCTCCAGGTCGCCCGGCACCTTGACCACACCCCCGCGGGTCCGCGGCTCACGGCCACTGCTGGAGAAGCGGTCGCACATGGTGTCTGGTTCGGCTAAGAGGCCACGCCTGGATGGGGATCAAAGGTTAGAGGTCAAAGGAGGTGCCAACATTTAACAATGCCTAAACCAAACCCAGTTCCATCCTGGAGAAAATACATTCTTATACCAGCACAGAATGCAGGCCTCCTCTTAACCACAGTATAAACAGACTGATGGAGGATGATAGAAACCAGTGAGAGCCCTGAGTCATAACTCACCTGGGAGGATCGCTCCTGAGCTGTGGTCTCTGAGCAGGAAGGTGAACTGACCCAACCTGCACAATTAACAAAACCGTTTCTCTTAGTTTTTTCTGAAGGTCTTTCAGCTTATAAATTAAAATTACATTCAATTAAACACATCTTACATGAGAAACAATTTAGCAGTTTGACACAACAATGTCTCCATTATGACAAATTTGTACAATGACCAGAACACACTACCACTATCTCTAGTGTAGGTTACCAGAGCTGATAAGATGGTGTCTCACTGGACTGGTGGACTCACAGGAGTGCTTGGCAGGATGGAGGGACGTTTGATTTTGACGTGATAACTTCAGCACATAGGTCCATCGCACTAAGGCGCGATCAGAAACTCTGTGGGTGAAAAGGAGGGAAAAGCCAGACTGAAATAAAATACAGAGCGTTAAGTACATGCAACATTATTTTGAGATGGGGTTTAGCATTGGGAGTAAGGTTATATGATAACGTAAGCACCAACGGGAATTGAAACATGAAGGACGTATTAATGAGTGGCTTTCTGCCATCTGGACTCTCGTGGTTCCTGCAAACTTCATGGTCACACACAGAGCTCTCAAATACCGTCTTACATCTCATTATCCCCGTGCAATACAGCACACATAATAAACTAAAGCATGGACGCAGGTGAAGTGCAATGAGTCACGTTGAAAATGTTGCGTTAATGTTGTGCAGAGTGCAGCTCCGCATCATTCTACATGAACACATGTCCTAACCACGAACCACCAACGCTGTTTACCTAATAGCGATAAATAAAGATAAATAAAGATAAATAAAGAGCATCTTCTGAATTTACCTCAACTTTCCACCATGGTGTCTGCTGCACACTGGAGCCGGAGGCCGCTTCCGCTTCCGGGGGACGGGATGGTCGAGGTGCGCGCGCAGCCTATTTACTCTTTGCATGTTTCTGTCATAAGATTAGTTAGTGCAGTTTTGCAGGTTTACTGCAGGTTTGGTTACTGCAGCAGTATCTATTCTGCAGCGATGATGTTATCGCAAACCCTCACCAGCCACCCAGAAGGTGCGTCACATGAAACCCTCTAATAGTTGTCATTGTGTTGTATTGTTGTATTGATTGATTGTATTCATTCCGACCTTCTCCTTCCCTTCCAGAGAACCGCCGGCAGCACTGTCCTCTCTACGGGTGCAAACGCGTCTACACGGACACGGTGGCCCTCGAAAGCCACATCAAGGACCATGACATTCCTGCTGAGTCTATCCCAGGTGGGAATGGGATAGTATAGATTCAGATAAACGGTTAATCACCGTCAGTCAGGAGTTCCTGTCCATATGTTATAATAATAATAATGTACATTTCCCCTCTCCCTGACGCCTGTACTCACACCTCTCCTCCCAGGGAAAGTCCTGCTCTGTTCCTCCATCGGCTGCAGTGACTCTTTTCCCGACATGCAACAACTGATGCAGCACATGAGGCTCCATCACAAACCAAATATCTTCTTCCTGTGAGTCTCTCTTACCCGTGCTCTGGATGCCTGCTATCCATTATATATGATCTATTTATTATATATATATATATATATATCTATTATCTCACATTCAGCTCTCTGATACTGACACTTTCCTCTCTGCAGGTGTGAAAGCTGCCGTGCCAAACTGCGCTCACACCGCGGTTTGCTCATGCACCTGCACACATGCTCCAAGGTGTCACGGGCCAAGATGAAGACGGGGCAGATGCAGGGCCCCCTGGCCCCCGAGGGCCCGCCAGGGTTCCCTGCCGCCGCCGGGGAGGACTGGAGCCACGAGCAGGCGGCCCCCCAGGGAGAGGCAGTGGCCGGCCACATGCAGGCCTCCTCTCACAGCCAGCAGGCAGATGGCCCGCCCTCAGACCTGAGGTCTAGCCCTCTCACGGACTCTCAGGAGCCTCCTTCTTACCAGCAGCTCCAGAACTTCAGCCGGTCGTCTTTGACGATTAAAGATGAAGACATGCTGACCCCTGTCCCGCTTCAGTTTGATGGCCAGCCTGAGAACCAAGGCCAGTTCCAAGCCCAGTTCCAACCCCAGGGCCAGTTCCAAGCTCAGCCCCAGTTCCAAGCCCAGCACCAGGGCCAGTTCCAAGCCCAGCACCAAGCCCCACCAGAGCACCAGGGTCAGTTTGAAGCCCAGCACCAAGGTCAGACCCCAGCCCCGCCACAGGGCCAGTTCCAAGCCCCACCTCAGCACCAGGGCCAGTTCCAAGCCCCACCTCAGCACCAGGGCCAGTTCCAAGCCCCACCTCAGCACCAGGGCCAGTTCCAAGCCCCACCTCAGCACCAGGGCCAGTTCCAAGCCCCACCTCAGCACCAGGGCCAGTTCCAAGCCCCACCTCAGCACCAGGGCCAGTTCCAAGCCCCACCTCAGCACCAAGGTCAGACCCAAGCCCCGCCGGAGCACCAGGGTCAGATCCAAGCCCCACCTCTGCCCCACTCAGCCCCTCAGGCTCCCACGTCTTCTGCAGCAATTTGGAAGAAGAATCAAGGTGACTACAGCCTTATTACACGCAATACCACCTCATCCCACCCGGTCTGTGGCCCCAGATGATGTGGATCCTAACATAAAAACCACCACTTTGCACCATTTGAAGCCAACCAGAAATTACAACAGCAATGTTACAATGTTTTGTATTTTACCAACACTTAATCTGTTTTGAGTAAACCTACCATGTGGGATGAGTGTTTGGGTGCTCAAGAACAAACAATCAAAACATTTATTGATGTTCTTTATCCAACAGGACCGCCTGGTACCAGCCGCATCCTGTGGGAGCACACCAGGGGGCGCTACCGCTGCGTGCAGTGCAGCCTCGTCTTACCCAACCGGAAGGCGATGACTGCACACATCCACACTGAGCACCAGACCCCTGCGGAGAACTAGACTGACCCTTACGTTAGTTGACCCCTACCCCTGCCCCCTACACATCGTTGTCTGGGGAAATTATTTTTTTTGTCGATACATTTTTATATACCGTATACATGTATAGCATTATCATTTGGGAAATGACAAGGGTCATGAAGCAAGTCCCGCCGTGTGTGGTGTACTAGTGTATCAAATAAAGGGTGCTTTTGGGAAGAAAGATGATTTCAGTGTGATAAGTTAGATGCCATAGCAGTCAGCTTTTAGTCAAATGGTCCAAGAAGATCTGCAACTTCGGATTTTCTCGAAATTAGGTTTCTTCACAACAGAATACTTCCACATTGAATGTCAAACACTGGGGAAAAAAAGACTAATAAAACCGAAGACATTTTTAAAAAAGCATAATTTTGTACTTTTATTTTGCTCATTCAGAATAAGTTCATACAAGCATTCAACTACATTGAGAAGGCCAGGAGGTATGGTCATCTATCCTCCTGTGAGTAGCCACCTTTCTCTGAACATCCACAGAACCATTAACTTCACAGCCAGGGGCCTAACCATGGTGTTTCAGGCATGACAAAAACGTGAGCACAGGAGGTCTCCCCTTCCCATTAACCTATCCAATATTACACACCAACACATGCAGAATTAGACATTGCTTTATGCAAACAAAAGCAGAAGAACCACCACATCTCGGTGGACGGTCACGTTAAACATCGTAAAGGGAAGGCTGATGACCAATCATTGGGGAGGAGACATGTACTGATCAGTCAGGGAGAGCACAGGCTGTTGGAGAAAGGCCTGGCAGCTTTTAACATTTAGTGCCATTTAGGTTTAAATTAGGTTATGAAAATAATATAAAGATGCAGCAGACCATGATGTAAAAGAATGCAACATTGTTAATTCCATAATGGCAGACATAATACAAATAATAATCAACTTCGACAAGTGCTTTGAAATATTGGTTGCCCTCCATTCAATCCCAGCTCAGGAATATGTTATCAGTTATTTTATATCAATACAATTAGAGTCTACCTGATCAGATCCTTCTAGACTTAAAAAAATCTCTTTTGGTCAATGGCATACGTCTTTCCTGCAGGAAGCTTCCGGAAAAATAGACTGTTCCCTCGGCTCATGTTGCCCTGAAGAGGGAAGAGCGGAGAAGGAGCGTTACACCAAACATCCCAGAACACGATGAACCCAGAACGTACCAGGACCACGTTAGGGCTCATGTTTACACACGCAAAGGCTGCACCCACATGGAAACGCAGTTACCAAAGAAGTTATCCAACACAGATGTATACTAAACTCAGTCATCGTGTTTCTTTAATATGCTGTGTGCTTCTGTGTGCGTTACCTCTCTGCTTAGATGCCTCCAGCAGTCCACCCAGGTGGGGCAGACGGAGGCGTAGGGGGGCAGGCCACCAGCCAGCCTGGGAGGAGGAGACACACAGGTTAGCAGTCACTAGTGTCGTCCGGGTAGGGCTGGGCCATTTGTAAAATCAGATTCTTTCCAACAAAAACAATTATCACTTTTAATCTATAAATTACATATATATATAAGTTTTAATTTTATTTGAATAACAATGATTAACAAAAGCAACAAAAAAAAAAGAATTCTCCCACTCTGCTGCTTGCCTCAGTTTAAGATGTTGGAATAAATGTGTTCCAAGACTTGCCACAGACAAGGCAAACTCTGCACACAGCCTTTTTTCAGCGCACGTCGCCATGTTGATATTGAACTACAGGACCTCAGAGAAGTGGTGGCGCTACCGTAAATACCTGATTAAAACCACTGACTTTCTATTTTTTTAATAATGGATTTTAATTTTTAAAATCCATTTTTTTATTTTTTTAAACCAGAAATTACAATTAAAGATATATTAATCGCCCAGCTCTACATCCGGGTATGGACTCATGTGTTTTTAGGTCTTTATTTGCTTCAGCTTACCCGCAGTTGTTGACCGCCATGAGATTGGACACCAGCACAAAGGGGTAGGTGAGCATACTGGCAAAGAACTGCAAGACCGCACAAGTTGCACAATAAGTTGCAAAACATGACCACTTAATGAGGAAATTCATCACAGCTGTTGTTTGAGATGATTGAAACATACCCCGGTCACTGCCTGGGAACAGTTCTTGATTTCTCCTGTGTGGCTCATCTAAAAAGAACAGGAACAGTTCTTAACTTTGATTGTACTTCAACAGTAAAAGGTTAGACCAGCTGGTGTTGAGAGACAAGGCAAGGCACATTTATTTGTATAGCGCATTTCACACAAGTAATGTGCATTAACTGCAGAAAGCATCTAAAAAGAGCTTGGTCTTTACTCTAGTTTTAAAAATGGCAGGAGGAGGAGCCCTGTGATTCTACACTCTGCGGAGGAAAGAAGGCGTACCGTGTCATCGATGGCGTACGTGTTGATGAAGTGAGCCAGCAGGTTACAGATCCACAGAGACAGGATGTCCCCCAGCAGACGAGGAATCAGCCCACTGACAGAGAAGGCCCACGGTCAAACACAATAAAACCACTAGTCTGAAAATAGTTAAATAACCACACACATCCGATTGGAAAGTTACATGATGCAGGTTTATACAACAAATATTCAACATGGGAACTCACGCAAAGAATCCCAGCACACCCTCCTCTTTATAAACGGTGACGACGGAATCAAAGACACCGCTGAGGACCACAGAGAAGACATGTCAGAGAGGACATACCAGAAGACATGTTCAACCTTCTATGACCCCATCCCTCCTCATTAGGAGTCCTTACACATACCTGTATTTAGTTTCCCGCCCAATAAACTGAACCATGCATCTCAATGTGATCACTGGGGAAAGAACAGAGAAAAAGGGTTAGCCCTAGTGTTCAGAAGGTTAGCCCTAATATTCAGAAGGTTAGCCCTAATGTTCAGAAGGTTCCAGTAGAATTATCAGAAGGTTCTAGTATAATGATCAGAAGGTTCTAGTATAATGATCAGAAGGTTCCAGTATAATGATCAGAAGGTTCCAGTATAATGATCAGAAGGTTCCAGTATAATGATCAGAAGGTTCCAGTATAATGATCAGAAGGTTCCAGTAAGGGTATCTTTACCGTGCAGGGGGTGTGTGACCACAGTGGCACACGAGCGGGCAACCATCTCTTTTGTTGTCTGTTAGGGACAGAAATAAACATTACGGGATTGCTCGGAAGACAACAGACATTACTGAAACTGACCAGACCAATGAGGTCTCAGTCACTGATCGACATAGATCTATAGGTTAACCCAGTCCCCCTTCACCCAAGTCCTCCCTCACCCCAGTCCCCCTTCACCCCAGGCTGCATTAACCCCAGGCTGCATTAACCCCAGGCCTCGTTAACCCCAGGCCTCGTTAACCCCCTCATCTCTGAAGGGAGTGTTAGGTGAGCCTCCATGTGATTTACCTCATTGAGGACGTGTTGTAGGGAGCCCCCCTCAGCCTTCTGGCAGCCCCCCTGCACCTGGCAGAGGGGAAGAGCACCCACACCTTCTGAGCAACATGGGGGTCCAATCCATAGCATGCCCACAACACAAGCCTTTCATAATTTAATAACCTATCAAGCCATTAACTTACCTCAAACTGACCTCGTTCATGGCATTTCTGGAACAGAGAAATAGTTTCACGTTTAATAGACAAGAACTGGGTGTTACTATATTAATATTGTTCTTACTGCTGTATGTATATACCGTACATGCTCTAATACTGGCCTGTATTCAATTAGCGGCCTGTCTCGCTGTCAGCGGAGTCAAATAAAGGCCGCCCTCTAATAGAGGCCAGGGCTATTAGAACCAACGTTTTTAAATGTCTAATTGAACGCAGATATATACAGATGAGATTGTTTAGCTCATTAGAAAGCCACCAGAGCACTTATTGCTATAAATATCCAAACGTTACGAATCAAAATGCAAGAGACCTGCACTCCTGAAGGTATATGGAATGCCCAATATTATAAAAATTGTTATTTTAGAAATAGAAATTAACAAAATTATGAGAAATATATTAGGCGGTTAGATTGATCAAAGTCAAAAGCTCCCGCAAACTTGTGATCTTCTGGGCAGGCATCAACATTATGCTTGTGATATTAACATGCAAGTACCACAGGGGGGTGATGTCTGCGAACGAATCCAAGCCATAGCTACGGTAGCTTGGTCATGTGAATCACCTCGCTCTTGACTCTCGCACTCTCGAAGACACATCTAATTTTTGTTAATTTTTGTAACTTGTAGTCCGTTTTCCTCAAATCGAAACAGAGGACTGTCTCTAATATTGGCCTCCTTCCAATAAAGGCATGGGCCGCGATGCGCTTGAGTCAAATAAAGAACCGGGCCTATATTAGAGCATATACGGTACTGTCCCTGTTACTATGCTGGGCTCCCCTTGGTTTTAGTGCTGTATGTATACGTCTGTTCCTTTATCATTGTATGTGGTCAAAGGGATAGTTCGGAATTTTGGACATCGGACCTCATTTCCAAATGAGCCAGTGTGTTATTTATCATTGGAGATAGTTTAACACGTTTCATTCAGTTCTAGTTGCAGAGATCGCTGGTGCTTGGCTAGTGCAAGTCGAGGGAAACTGCTAGCCTGTCAATAAAAACTGTTCAACCCACTCCACAGTACACTTGAGGCAAATCAATTATAACACCAGACTATCGATGTAAATGTCTGTGTTGATAGAATAATGTTAGAAATAAACCTACCCTTGTATCACATTGCATTTAGTTTATAATCCCTGTAGTTGAAAGCAGGCTACGGCAGAGCTGGACTGATATTACCTGGAGTGCACTTCTCTGTGCAGTCCTTCAAAATGTAATGCGATCATTGCGATGCAAGTAGGGCTGCAACTAACGATTATTTTGATAATCGATTAATCGGTTGATTATTTTTTCGATTAATCGATGAATCGGATAAAAAAAAAACATTTGTAATTGCCGCAGCTTTATTCAAAAACCGAACATTACTTCCAATTCACAGTGCAGACTGAAATAAGCTGAACTGAAACAAGGTTATTGCTCCAACGTCCCTGAGTTATTAAAAGTAATATTAAATGATAAAAAGTATACCAAATGTACTTATTTATTTATTTTATTCTCATTTAAGTAGATGTAATATGTTGATTTTGACCCTGTCTGACTACAAAATGTACCAGTGCAGTGTTGTTTTTTATCTCAGTCACCCAGCTTACAGAAAATGTACATTTGAAGTTTAATCATTAAATTATTACATCTTTCTAGAATGTAAGTACGATAGTTTTAAATAAATTACAGCCTAAGCTATAAGTGCTTTAAAACATTTT